>JAVJIF010017170.1:0-110278 GCA_038442645.1 Agave tequilana | reverse complement strand
ATCGTCTAAACTTTTATCCCTAGAGGTTATTTACTGGCTACTCTTTGCTATGGGGCTAGGGTAATTTTAGCTTTTAAGGTAAATAGACAATATGGGTAAAATACATAAAGTTCAATTCAAGTGCAAATCAGTGAAATAGAAATTAGGGCTGTTAATATTTATATGAAATTAAATGCGCCTTGTGTCAATTTTCATATAATCTTTTTTACGAAACTACATTTCAATTAATATTTATACATGTCTATTTGAACATGGCCTTGAATCTAATATCTGACCTAAATCCGGGTCCTCCATTAAGTTCATGATGTTCACACATTACATGGATCCGATCCAAACGTGAGTCATTTGCAGCCGGACCGCATCATGGAGACTGAAACGGGACTGAACAGCGACGTGCATTGCACAAAACACTACACGGAAGCATTCACATTCACAGGACTCGGACCGAAGAAGTAATGTCACTCGATTATTATCAAACTGACTGCAACTTTTCTGTCCGGAAGCATTCACATTCACAGGACTGTTTCAGTGTGTGAATCTAGGGGTCTTTCTCTCTTTCCTTCCTTTTCATTTCAGCATCAGTGAGTTGGATCTTGGGTGAGAAAATTCCGTGATAGAACTCGACACGAACTTAAAGAGAACGCGTGTAAACTTTAACAGTAATGGTTGGATCCACATGTTTCGTACGGTCGGACACACAACCGTCCCCAGTTGGAATTGGGCTCGGGTTGGCTCCAATGAGCGAAGGACCGTGATGGCACGGTCTTTCGTACCGTGGTCATTCATGACAGCTGGTGGACAGTCAGGAGGGGGGAGAGAAAAATAAATGTTTTTTTTTTTTATGATAGTGCCCATACAACGTGTTTTTTTTTCCCTCTCTCCCCAGTCGTGGGCCGTCCATCAGTTGTGATGGACAGACCACAACGCGAAGGACAATCACTTGGTCCTTCACGCGTTGGAGCCAACCCGAACTGAAGACAAAAAAATGATGGGAAGAGGTTGAGAATTGCTCCTTTGCTTTCCCTGCAAACTATATTAGCACCGTAGGATTGGATTGAGCGTTCATCATGTAAAAAGATCCATTTTTCCTTCCTTTCTTTTTAAACGGAGGCTGTTGCCAGCCTCAAACTTTATCTTCATAGCACAACTCCACAGTGCCTCTGAGCCAGATCTATATATAATTTTGTGAAATAGGATGACTTAGTAAAAATACTAAAATTATCTCATCAATAGTTAAAAACATCAATTTTTTGGTTTCATGATACATGAAAAATCAAATCTCATATGCAAAAGTTATGATTTTTTTCGAGTTAAAAGTGCAAGTTCTCTAAATTTTGGAAACAATAGCTTGTAAAATCTTGAATGAATTGTACTGATTAGCAACGAACGTTTTTTTATTAGTTTCCTTTGTTTGTTAGACTTGAAGTTTCTTATTACTTTTTTACTTCTTTATTTATTATCTTATAAAAGATTTTGAATTTTTTTTAAAATTAACAAAAGACCATAATCGTACTCGAACCAGGGATCATCCATAAGGCATCTCCTTTGCCAAGCTAAACCTTGGTGATTGTCATACTTCAGTATTTGCAAATGACACCACTAAAGCTATTTAGGAGAAAAAAGATATTTGTAGGCCTGTTTAGTATTTTTTTCCCCAGTTGAAGGCGTGTTGTTTTTTCAAAAAAAAAAAATCCTAACATGTTCATAAAATTTCCAAAACTTTTTTCTCTCTTTCTTGAGAATGGAAAACATTAGAAGAGCACTACAGTTAACGATTAGATGCCCTTCTTTGTTAACTCCCCCTCGTAGAGGAGAGAGTCACCAGAGAGTAATCGTCCAACGCAAGAACAGAGAAAACAAAAGGAAGAAAGATAGAACACACGATTCAACGAGGTTCAATAATTTGCCTACGTCCTTAGAGCAAAAGAAGAGAGAGATCTTAAATAATCAAATTACCGGATACATAGTAGGGGCAATAACCCTCTTTATATAGGCAGAGAGTCCTTGAGTTTAAGGAAACAAATAGATCCAATTCGGATCAGAAGCGAACTTTAATCAACTTAGAAAACTGTCAGCCACTTCTTCTGGTCGACCGGTCGGTCGACCGGTCTTTCTACGGTCAACCTGTTGGTCGACCGAGATTTCCAATAACTCGTGACAGTTCAGTCGGTCGACCGTCGGGTCGACCGATGCCTTCTCCTACAGTTGCCTTCTTCTGTGCGGTCGACTGATCGTCGACTGCAACTCCTTGTGCACGTTTTGGTGCATGACCGGTCGACCACTCCGGTCGACCGGTTCTCTATCTTCAGCTGGAACTTAGGTTCTTCTTTTCCTTTGAACTTCGATCTCTTTGCATTCTCATTTCTAATAAGTTAAAAAACGCTACCATCAAGATTTTACCCCCCCTGTAATTCTCCACTTCGGCGAAGATTTCTCAAATATGAGCCGAACACAACGTAATACCATGTCGACTCCATCGGGGTGCACCAATGTGGTTGCCTACGTATCCTGTCCAGGAGATCAAGCCATCCGTAGTTCATCCGAACAAGCTCCACCGAGCTCAAGCAAGTGGAAGGATCTGGAGTAACTCCTTACAATGTGCAAACTTTATTCTTGGAATAACCTTAGTAAGCATATCGGCAGGGTTCTCCTTCGTGTGAATCTTCTGTAACTCGATGTCACCTTCATCAAGAATCTCCCGAATAAAGTGAAACCTGATGTCAATGTGCTTCATCCTTGCATGATACACCTGATACTTTGCAAATAGATAATACTCATGCTATCATAATTGATCTTTAATAGATCCTGATCAATTTCGAAGTCGTCAAGCAACCCTTGAAGCCAAATTGTTTCCTTCATGGCCTCTGTCATAACCATATACTCGGCTTTTTAGTAGACAATGCGACAGTAGACTGTAAAATAAAGTGCCAGTCGATCGGTGCTTGGGACATTATAAATACATATCCCATTGTAGACCGGCATTTGTCGAGATCTCCAGCATAGTCGGAATTAATATATCCGGCACACTCCTGCTTACCTGTAGAATTCTTCTTGAATACCAAACCAACATCTATGGTACCTTTGACGTACCGTAGAATCTACTTTATTGCCTCCAAATGACCCCTGCCGGGATCGTGTATATATTTGCTAACCATTGAGACAGTATGTAACAAATCAGGCCTTGTACACGTCATTACATACATTAAACTACCAACTGCGCTAGCATAGGATATGTGAGTCATATACTCACGCTCTTCAATAGAAGTAGGAGACACGATAGCTTTTAACTTGAAATGAGGAGCCAAAGTGTACTTACAGACTTTGTATCGCTGTTGATGTAAACTTCTGCAGTACCTTCTTCAAATACTCTTTTGTGCCAAGCTAACCTTACAACTTTTCAGGTGTCACTTAATCCCATGTCTAGCGCTTTCTTTGCTTCACCCAGATCCTTCATTTCAAATTCAGAAGACAAGTCCTTTTCAATTTATCAATTACAGATTTACTCTTAGAAGCATGAGCATATCGTCTACAAACAATAGAAGATAGATGTATTATCTACTCGGTAGCTTATTATAATACACACATGGGTCATTATGGCTTAGTGTGTACCTCTTGCCTTTCATGAAGCTGTCAAAATGCTTGTACCACTGTCTCGGTGATTGTTTTAATGTATAAATTGATTTCTTCAGCTTTCATACCATATGTTTCTTTCCTGCAGTTTTGAACCACGTCGCCTGAGACATATAATCTCTTCTTCAAGATCGCCATAAAGGAAGTGGTATTCATGTCGAACTGATCAAGCTCTAACTCATATTGTGCCACCAGTGTCAACAAAATCTGAATTGATGGGTGCTTTACAATAGGTGAAAATACGTCATTGTAATCAATGCATTCTCTCTGAGGCGTAGCCTTTAGATACCAATCTGGCTTTGTAGCATATAGTATCACCATCGTGAGATCCATGTTTCTTTGCAAACACCTACTTACAATCGATTGCCTTCTTTCCCTCGGACAACTCTAACAGTTCCCATGTGTCATTCTTGTGTAGAGAATTCATCTCTTCCATCATGGCATCCTTTCACATCTTAGACTCTGAACTAATTTTTACTTCCATGTATGTAGACAGGATCATCTTCTCAATGACTGGGAGAGTATAAACCACAATCATATCTGTAGTGAGCAATTGGGCTTACATGGATTTCTCAGAGTTCTTCCAGCTGAAGTGGATTCTTGGACATCTTATAGCTTGTCCTTGATCCTCATCATTATCAGCATCCTGCTCGGTGACCATCACCCTATGTCACATGGGTATTGTCTCAAATGATACTGAACTTTCTAGAGACGATGAAGTAGCACTACTCTCCACTTGCTGCGATATCCCTTCGGTCGTTTCACTCTCCACCTGCTGAAAGTTCGTAGGCTTCATCATTTAAGTCTCGTCAAATGTGACATCTCTACTCAAGATAAACTTCTTGTCCATCAGATCTCAAATTATGTAGCCTTTTATACCTTTCTTGAATCCTACAAACACACCCTTTCTCGCTCTCGGGCCCAACTTGTCTTTCTTGATATGATAGTAGGTCGGACACCCAAATACCTATAATGAATCATAATCCTGAGCTATTCTTCCTAATCACACATCTAAAGTGTTTTACCTCCTATCGCTGATGAAGGCAACCTGTTAATCAAATAGCAAGCATACGCCAATACCTCAGCCTAGAAATATTTTGGTAAACTGGTATTGGATAACATGCATTGGACCTTCTCTAGTAAGGTCTTGTTCATCCTTTCTGTCATCCTGTTTTGTTGCAGTATTTCTCTTACTATGCAGTGCATTTCTATGCCCTTATCACGACATAGTTGTAGGAAAAGATCACTTGTATACTCTCCTCCGTTGTCTGAACAGAGTACCTTGATCGTCCTTATTGTACTCTTCTCCATGTTCCTCTTCCACTTCACAAACAACTCCAAAATTTTTCTTTTATGCTTCATGGTATACCCAACATCACCTAGAGTAATTGTCTGCAAAAGACAGAATGTATTGGTTACCTCTAATAACTATCGTCTTTGTAGGTCCCTAGATATCTGTAGCACCCCGTTCCCGGATACGTGCTCAGATATGTGTCCCAAATTTTTTCGACCATATTGTTCAATTTTCTTCCTGTATTTGCTTTTGAGTAGTGATTACTTATGTTATTGTGTATCGGATCTGAATTCTCAGACCTAGAGTCATCCCTGACCCGGACCGGAACCCGATACTAGCCTGCAGCCTGATTTGACCTTTTTAGAAGTCTGATTTGACCGATTTTAGTTTCAGACACTGTTTTCTAATATTTTAGATTTTTCATGATTTTCTGAAATTTTTCAAAATTTTTCTGCAAAATCTCCAAAACCGGTGTCGGTCAGCATCACTAACTGATTCCCGGATTTTTAGTTTTCAAAAAGAGATTGAATTTTCAAAAATGGCTTTCACATTACTTCTTAGAATTTCATTTTCTACCTAAATATATTTTTTGAGATTTTTCTAAATTTATCAAAATTTCACCGATTCTGGTGTCGACCGGTATCGCCGAAATATTCCAGAATTTTTAATTTGAAAACCAGATCGAATTTCTCAAACCGATTTCATCGGGCATCTTAAATAATATTTGATACTTTTGAGAATTTTTTCGAAACGTTTATGAAACAGTCGAATTTTCACTCTATTAAAATAATAATTTATTTACCGACAATTTCTTTTCTTACTTTTTCCTTCTCTACTCCCCTACTTTATACTCCGAGATATTTTAATAAATTAATTATTTAATAATAAAATTTTTTTTACTATCTTTTTTCTTTTTGCTTATTTTTTTTCCTTTTCCTTTATTTTCTTTCTTTTTCTTCTTTTCTTTTCTTCTCCTTTGACTTACCCCATCCCCTGCTCCAGCCGCCTGCTCCCCTGCACAGCCGCCTGCAGCAGCCATGGCTGCTGCTGCAGCCTCTTTCCCTCCCCTTTTTCATCATTTCAATTTCTTCTCCATTATATTTAACCTTCATCTCCTTTTTTCCTTTTCATTTCATAATGCAAAAATCCCATCTCCTTCAACAAAACAAACCCATCTCCTTCAACTCCATGGCCGCCGCCTCCACCATCACCAACACCGTCGCCGGCCGGCCATCCACTCCACCACACCCCCTCTCCACTCCACCACCTCCTTCAACCTCTACCAACTCCCCACCATCTCCAATTTCAACATAACCCATCACCACCACCTCCCTTCTTCCTCCAAAATTCATCACCACCTCCATCAAATTCACCACTTTAACCACCCTATCATCACCTCCTCCTCCTCCTCTAACTCCCCACCACCTCCAACAACCACCACCACCACCATAATCACCACCACCACCAACTACACCACCATCTCCACCAACCAAATAACTCCACCACCACCTCCCTCCCCTTCCTTAGGCCGCGCGCGCCGCCTCCCCTCCCCCGGCGGCGCCGCCGCCGCCTGGCCGCCGGCGGCAGCGGTGGCCGGCCACCCCCTCCCCTCCATTTCCTTCTTTCTTTCTTTCTTTCTTTCTTCTTTCCTTTTTTAATTCTTTCTTTCTTTCTTTTCATTTCTTTTCTCTTTCCTTTCCCTAAATAAACCCACTTTTCCCCACATCCCTAAAATACACATCCCCTGATTTCCAAATTACTTTCCCATATTTACAATCATACACCTCCCTTTTAATTCCTATTCCTTTTCTAAAAATACCCTATTCTCTCTCTCTCTCTCTCTCCCCCCTTCCTACAACTTTTTCTCTCCTCTCTCTCTTCTCTCATTCCCTCTCTAATATTTATATATATATATATATATATATCTATATTTATATATTTTAATATATACATATGGGCTAGTGGCTTGCTCGCACGGGTTCGCGGATTTCTCAGACATTAACCGGTATTTCATCTCGGTTTCAGGCGAGTGTCTTGTATTAAACTTAAAAATAACTACCCTTGATTTATAGCATGATATTGATATGTGGACATCTTATTATTACCGTAACATGCCTAACACTTGCTAATGTAATATTTAGTACATGATTTCTTACTATACAAGCTTATCGATGGTATTGTACTCGGTATTTACCCGACACTTGACATGTTATACTTGATGCATGATTTATGGCACCGACACTTGATATATTATATTTGATACCTAATCCACGGCACTTGATATCTGACACCGGCACTTGATATGTTATACTTGATACCTGATCCACGGCACTTGATATTAGACACCGGTACTTGATATATGTCATACTTGTCACCTGATCCTGACCCCTGGTATATGACACATGCTAACCCTTATTTGACATGCTTTCATATGGTACAAGTAAATTGACTTGACATCGTGACTCTTGACCGGACACTACCACCCCTTATACCTGTATTATATGGCATATTCATGACTATCACTTTTACGGGGACTTGGCATGATTATTATATTATTACCAGATATTTGGTACTCCTGAACTCCTGTACTCCTGAACTCCTATATACTTGAACCCTTGAAATAGGGAGGCTCCTGATATTACTCCTGATATTATACTCCTATTGACCCCCGTAATAGGATAACCATGGATATTGGACTTTTTTGAGTACCCTTGTTGACACTTAAAAAGACAAGATTCTTATTGGTCCGAACAATGTCTAAACTTGTTGACATTTACAAAGACAAGTGACAGACGAGCTGAAGACCAGTTTTCACCCATTTCCGAGGGACAGGGAAGCAACTTGGACTCCACTGATCCACAAGCAGACAGTGAACCCGGATTGTTTCTGAACAGACTTCAGCAGGTCTAAGATGCTAGCACTTAGCATTACATGAGCCCAAAAGGGATAGCCTCGCCTGAGAGGCTAAGATCATCTAACTTCGCCTTGAAGCCCTTCAAAGCTCCGCCAGGGAGCTAACTTATAGCTTCGCCTAAACTGCTAGAGCGCAACTCCGCAGAGAGAGTTAACTTCGCCTGAAGCCACATGCAACTGCGCAGAAAGGGTATACGGTAGCTTCGCAACAGACGACATCTAGCTCCGCTGAAGAGCTTTCTTCTAACTTCGCCAGATACTGCTTCCAGCTCTGCTGTGAGTTTAAAGCGGGCATCGCCGCTGCCGGTCTGCTATGGTCAACCTTTAACCAATCGAATCTCCAAATTAGATCAAATCTAATCAGGATCAAGATCAAATCCAATCAAGATCAAATCTGAGATCAAATTTGGCAGTTGATTGCCACAATCTCTTGACTCTCTTAAAAAACGAGTAAGAGGATCAGGAAGATCTTTCAACAATATGGAAAGAATCAAAACAGATCAAGAAGATCAACCGACCTGCCATTTCTAGCTTCGCAGAAGCTGATCCTAGCCTCGCAGCAAGGCTACTTTCCAGATTTAAACAGATTCGATTCAATCTGTTTCCATATCTTCAAGGACGGTTATACCCTTTGCTCTCCTTATAAATAGCCCACCAGGGGCACAAGGAGGATTACGGACGGAGACCTGGGCACATGCACAAGAGGACTCCACAGCAGAGGCTTCTTCACGACGCACCGTGCGCTCTTGAATTCAGAGACTTTTAGAGAATTGCTTCTCTATTCAGGGTGCTAATACCCTAATACTTTCTTCTCAAGGAATCTCCGGAATCAGGCGAGAAGGAATTCCTAATTGAAGACGGTTTTGAGAAGTAGTAAGAGGGTTCTACCAACCTTCTATTCTCTGATTCCCCGAACCAGGCGAGAAGGGAATCTCATCACTCGCATCGTCAAAGGGACAAAGTGGTCGCGCGCTGACCAGACTCCTATCGGCACACATCTCCAGAATCTCTGAGGAGATCTTCTTGTAATCTTTTTAAGAATACTTGTAATTTAGCTCCTCAACTCTTTTTATTGTAAGTTTTCCCCTTGCAAATTAATGGAAAACAAGATGGCGACTCCGCTGGGGAATCAAATTCTCCACTGCCGAGAATCAAGTGTCGCAATGCGACGAACAGACCTTCGGGTCTAACTCTGAATTCAGAAAAGCCGGTGCAGTCAGAGCCTCTCTGGCTAAATCTTCAAGGAAAGTCTCTACGGAGACAGAAAAGGTTCTCTGTGAGCCTACTGCGGTTCTTTGGCGCAACAAGGAGGCACGCCCGCAGTCCAAGTCCTTCACTTTTGAGAATCTGGTCGTTCAATTCGACCAAGGAAGATTTGAAGAAGTCCTCTTTGGGGGTGCCCTAATGCTTCGAGCACGGAAGCATAGGACGGTCTCCACGACTAAGGTTTCGGAACAGAAACCAGAAGCAGAATTCTGCCAACACCCTCCAGCCTCGCGTGTGGCTAATCAGGTCCTTTGCGAACCTAAGTATCCTCTGTCAAAGCGGATGTGGAGGCCTAAACAGAAGACTCTAGCCGAAGCTACAGGCGTAGCTACGCCAAAACCGCGTCTTTCTCGCAAAGAAAAAGGCAAGAGGCCTCTCTGCTCCAGCAATGCTGCCAACCATGAAGTCACGATGGCAATCATACTGTCGCCTAATTCAAGAGCAGCAACGCATTGTGCCAGCCTCGTTCATACGAGCGAAGCTACTGTACCTCAGCGTACTCACCGGGTTCATCCCCTTCGCAGCAGCATAGCGGGTAAAGCACCACAGCGTGCTCCGCTTTCTAGTGCGTCAAGCACTAAGTTCGCGCCTATTGGCAAAGCTAGAACTCAAGCACTACTCAGTGCTAATCCTTTCTATAGGGATAAAAGGAACAAGACATTCTCCTATACGCTATCCAAGGGAGCTTCTGCACCAGATCGTTTAGGCCCGACTGGGTCTGACCTGCGGGAATTCTTGACGAACAAATGGAAGTCGAAATCTTTTCGAACTACTTCCCCCTGTTGTCAGCTGGTGACCGTCCACTCAGTCCATTGCCGGCTGGGACCAATCCCTGCCACTTCTCCAGGCCGACGATCAGTTTTTGATCGACTATCGGTACAGCCCCCGGTGAAACATCATAAAAGGAGCATCTCGCGAGATCTACCCTCTGCATCCGCCAACATGACCGGAAGAGGAAGAGAGTTACGCATGGGAAGACAAGCGTCCGACGACACTCCCTACAGCTCACCAGATCTAGATTACAGCTCAGGCTTAGGAGAAGTCTTGGTGCATGAAGAAGGTGTTTTCTGGAACACCAGATTTAGGGTGGCGATACCCTACAATTATGAACAGCCTTCCTCCTCGACGGCCCTAGCCTCGTCACAGCCCACGAGATCACTCCAACCATCGGATGAAGAAGATGAAGACAGTGGGTACGCCTCTTCGGCGACAATTAGCTCAGTGCGAACAGACAGAGCATCAGTCAACATGGCTGATAATGTTAACGACGACCTCCGTCGGCGTTTGGAAGCTCAGGAGTAAACTTTCAAGACCCAGCAAGAAGCCCTGGACAATATTCAACAGATGCTTGCTCGACTCCTCAGTAACTGGAATAACAATGATGCCGGGAGCGATCACGATGAGGAGGAACATTTCAGCAATGAGCAGCCAAAGACGGAGAAATCCAAAGAGGGTTCTTCTTTAGACGCCGAAGTCCTTAAAGGCCTCTAAACTCAAATCGCATCCCTAACTCAGAGGGATGAATTAAAGAAAGTAGGAGCAGTCCGTCCTTACCCATTAGAGTAGGATTCGGTGCCATATCCACCGAAGTTCAAACCACCAACGTTGCATACGTATGATGGTAAGAGTTCACCAATCAGCACATCTACTACTTCCGGTCTCAGACTGGTATTGTTGTAAGCAATGACGCCATCATGGTTAGGCTGTTCATTGGCACCTTAAAGGGGGTGGCATTTGACTGGTTCCGAAGTCTCCCTCCGAGCTCTATCAATTCCTGGATCGACCTGGAAACCCGGTTCCTTTCTCGTTTTAATGAGGACGATACCGAAGTGACCATGGACAAGCTCCTCTCCACCATACAGAAGAAGGCGAATCTGTCCGTGACTACATTGAACGGTTCAGAAACTTATCCTTGATGTGCCCAGCAGGGATGCCACTACCCATGCTCTTACAGACATGTAGGCACAACTTCCTGAACCAAGTAGAAGTTCGCATGGGGGCTGTCAAGGCCCACACTTGGAAAGAATTGGTCGAACAAGCTGAGATAGCTGAAAAATCGGCTAAAAAGTTCGAACCATTCGCCCCCAAAGGCAAATGGGGTATGAACAGTAAAGGACGTAGCGACCTACCGCAGTCTTCTCAAGCCAAAGGGAAAGAGACCATGTTCGTGGAATTGTCCGGGGACGTGTAGTCGAAGGCCAAGAAGAGCGGCTTCAACAATCAGGAGCCTAAGTTCCCTCCAAAACAATACTCCTTCAGAGACGATCAGTGGTCACGATATTCCACCTGCTCCACAAAGGGAATAAAATGAAGCTGCCAGATGCTCGTCGTCCCAATGAGATAGGACGCACAAATAACCCCAAATACTGTCTCTATCACAGGATGATTCACCATCCTACCGACAAGTGCTATGTCCTCAAAGATAGAATTCAAGCCTTGGTTGACGCCGAGTCCTGACACTAAAGTTAGAGCAGAAGAAAGTCACTGCCAATATGGTTACCCTCGAGTTCGGCAAAACTCCAAAGGTCACGATTCCTGACGGGACTTATTCAGTCCCTGTGCCACGGTTGGAAGTCAAGCATCCTTCAGCTACAACTCAAAACAATAAGGGTCTTGTTCCCTTAACATTGGAGACAGGGGAAGTCATGTGGATACACCCAGACCTCGTCCAAGACGTACAGCGGATTCAAAGGAGCCCAACTCAAAGGGCAAGTCTTGCAATGTCATCTCCATCCTGCCAGACGACGGCAATCTTACATCGGCTTCCCTCAGTGATTCAGAAGGAGAAAAGCATGCTCGCGCGACGCAAGCCGATGCGCCTCAACAGACGGGCACCCGATCTGAAAAATCATACTTAAGGCAGTATGAAAAGTCTATTGACGAGATACAACAGCAAACAACGTCAGTACAAATGCCAGCATCCACTCCAATCCCAACCAAGGGAAAAGAAAACCCTAAGGAGGTACGGTTCGATCAGGTGTTGAAGAAACCATCAGGTTAAGGGTTGGATACACCCTTTCGTTTTGACATATTGGCCCAGCTGGCTAATATCCCGGCTCGTATCACAATACACGAGCTCCTTCGTCTCTCAAAAGAGACAAGAGAAGCACTCAGGGATGCGCTGGCTAATTCAGAATCATTCCTAACATGCATGCCAGAGGTCCCTAACAATGACGTTCAGTCTCCTTACCCAGAATGTCATCACACACAATCAAAGGTGCCCGCCATTACATTCACGGCAGAAGATATGCTTCTCAAAGACAACAAGCATGATCACCTCTGTACTACACCGGATATATCGGTTCAACGTGTATTGAAAGAATACAAGTCGATCCGGAGGCTTCTCTACTTCCTCGGCATACCGCTGTATAGGTTGTCCGCAACCACTACTACAATATACGGTTTCAATGCCGGAAGCAGTCACCCACTTGGGAAATCTGGCTCCGTTGCAGAATCAGGAGCCTAAAGTCGGAAGTGACATGCTATGTCATTGATGCTGACACGTCATATAACCTGCTGCTAGGACGACCATGGATCCATGCCAACTGGATCGTTCCCTTTACTCTGCACCAATGCTTCAAATATGTTGAAGATGACGCGACAGTACGAACTGTCTTTGCTGAGAAGCAACCATTCAAAGGGGTGGAGAATTACTTCACCGACGCTCTCCTGTATCAAGAGACCGGTGAAGCATCCAAAGAACCATTGCTGGACGATGATGAAAGTGGCAATGAGGCGGATTCAGAATTTGAAGCAGGCATGCCAGCCATTTTGATTGGTGAACCAATTATAGCATGTCTCAATAATCCACAATGTAATACTCCTTCAGAGGATGAAGGTGAATGAGTAATTAATGATAATATTTCTTTCGATTATCCTGCGAGTATTGGGCTGTTTGAATCCATTACGGATGGCTCTCTGCACATGCCCTTACATAAGCCGAGTGCGGCTAGCACACCTATGGAAGCTATAGAAGGGGTCACGCTAGTGATCCCTCCGTCCAAACAAGGTCAGTTACCGATAATCTTTGGTAGAACCCAACCCACGGGACCCACAGCTGTAGATTCAAGTTCAGATTCAGACATTCTACAGTTCTTCCATTACGCGCGGCCGGCGCGCCATATTATGAAGAAAATGGGATACGACTTGAAGCATAGAGCGGGCCTGAATTTTGAAAAGAAGACGCAGTTTGATGCGTAACTTTGTGCCTAAAGGGAAGCCTGCAAATTACTATGATAGTACACGCAGGGGGTTGGGATATGTTACACCCACATCGTCAGCAACGGTTCAATGCAAAGACAATGAACCAATCCCATCACATTCAGCCTCATCCTCCGAGTGGGACTCAGATGTTAGTGTGGGAATGATGTTCGAAAACCTCACCGTTAATATGACTTCAAGCAGTCAATTGGAGCCCGCAGAAGCCGTTCATGAGGAACCATCAGCCCAGCATTTGGACCTCCAATGGGAAAAGCGATTCGAACTGCGCGAGCCACCTACTGAAGACAAGGTGATGCGGGTCAACTTGGGTAGTCAAGACTACCCTAAGCCCATCTTTATAAGTGAAAGCCTATCTCTTACAGAAAAGGAAGAATTGATAATATTCGTAAAGGAGTATATAGACGTCTTCGCATGGAGCTACGAAGACATGCCCGGACTTGATCCACAAGTAGCCGTGCACCGTCTAAATATCAAACCTGACGTCAAGCCAGTCAAGCAGCAACACGTCAGTTTCGCCCGAACATCATGGAAGCTGTTGAAGCCGAAGTTCACAAGCTCATGGCATGTGGCTTCATCCGGGAGGAACAACATCCAGATTGGGTAGCTACATCGTCCCCGTCCTCAAGAAGAACGGGAAAATACGAATCTGCATCGACTACCGTGATCTCAATACGGCCTGCCCTAAAGACGAATTCCCGCTACCCATCACCGATGTCATGATTGGCAACACATGCGGATTCGAAAGGAAGTCTTTCATGGACGGCTTTTCAGGGTACAACCAGATTAAGATGTATCCCGACGACGAGAAGCATACTTCGTTCCGAACACCATTGGGGTATACTGTTACACTGTAATGCCCTTCGGACTAAAGAACGCAGGAGCAACCTATCAGCGGGCAATGAGTACAATCTTCCGCGATCATCTCCGAAAGACGGTAGAATGCTATGTTGACGACATTGCTGTCAAAAGCCGCAACAAGAACGACCATCTTCGTGACTTGAGAACGATGTTCGACATAATGCGGACTCATCAACTGAAAATGAATCCGACAAAATCCTTCTTGTGAGTGTCAAGTGGCAAGTTCCTTGGGTTTATTGTTACATCAAAAGGGATTCATCTTGACCCAGACAAAGTCAAAGCCATTCAGAGCATGCATCCACCGAGGAACCTCAAAGAGCTTAGAGGCTTGCAGGGTAGACTGGCTTATATCAGAAGATTCATCGCAAATCTCTCTGGCCGCTGTCAACCGTTCACCCGACTTATGAAAAGGGTGCTTCCTTCGTATGGGATCAAGCTTGCCAGGAAGCTTACGAAGACATCAAGAGGTACCTCACAAAGCCTCCAGTCTTAGTGGCCCCTACATCAGGGAAACCATTCTTACTTTATGTAAAAGCTATGGACTATTCTCTTGGTGCCCTCCTCGCTCAAAAGGACGACAATGGTCACGAGCAAGCCATTTATTATCTGAGCAGGACTCTCATAGAAGCATCACTCGCTACAATCCTATCGAGAAGGAGTGTCTAGCTCTTGTCTTCGCTGTTCAGAAGACACGACATTATTTGGTCGGCCAAACCATACATGTCATCTCCAGAGTAAATCCTTTGCGCCTTCTCATGACGAAGCCAAGATCACTAAATTCAAGATTGGCTAAATGGGCACTCCTTTTGTCTCAATACGACATGATCTTTACCCCTCAGAAGGCGGTTAAAGGTCAGGCCCTTGCAGAGTTCTTGGCTGCTCATCCAGTTCCGGAACATTCAAAACTTCACGAGGATATTCCAGATGAAGTCTTCAACTCCAATATAATCTCAGAAGAGGAAGTGTGGCAGATGTTCTTCGATGGAGCATCGCGAATGGGCCCTAAAGGCAAGATTATCGCTGGAGTGGGGGTTGTGTTTATCTCCCCACAGAATCATGTCCTTCCCAGAGCATTTTCTCTGACCGGGTCATGCTCCAACAATGTAGCAGAATATAATGCCCTGCTCATTGGTCTTCAGCTCGCCCATGGAATGGGGGTACGCTACCTTGAAGCCTACGGCGATTCAAAACTGATCATCAATCAGGTTAAAGGTGAATATGAAGTTCGCCACGAGGATTTGGTGCCTTATTACCACACGGTCGTCGAATTGGCTAATCTATTTGAAGGCTTCTACATCGGGCACGTGTCTCGATCTCAAAATACCAAGGCGGACGCTCTTGCTGCATTAGCAACAACACTAGCCTTGCCAGCCGACACCGAGTATCACCTCACAGTGGCAACTCGACATCTTGTATGCTCTAAGCATATGTTAAGAACCCGAGAGGTCTATAATATCTTAACGGATCTTGAGCCGAGAGATTGGCGATTTCCTCTCATCGACTATGCCTTACATGGTCTGCTGCCAGACGATCCTAAAAAAGCGGCATCTATCAGACGAAGGTCTCTCCGTTTCTATTACGATCCAACTCTGAAGACACTTTACCGTCGTTCATATGACGGTGTCCTCCTCCGTTGCCTCTCCAGTTCAGAGGCAAAGGAGGTGCTTAGAGAAGCACACGACGGCATGTGCGGAGCTCATCAGCTAGGTCCAAAACTCAAAGACAGGTTGCATAGGCTTGGATACTATTGGCCGACCATGATAGCCGATGTCATCCAATATGCGCGAAGGTGTAAAGCGTGTCAGATTCATGCGGACTTCATACACCAGCCCCCGGAGTTGCTCCACCCAACTGTTGCTTCATGGCCATTCGAAGCATGGGGAATCGATGTCGTAGGGCCAATCAGCCCCTCTTCGACAAGAGGTCACCGGTTTATCCTGGCAATAACCGACTACTTTTCAAAGTGGGCGGAAGCTATACCACTGGTTGAAGTCAAAACTTCGAACGTGGTTAATTTCATTAAACACCATGTCATCCATCGATTTGGTGTTCCTAGGCGGATCATCCATGACAATGGTCCCTAATTTATAAGCCAAGTATTCTATCGGTTCTGCGATAAATACCGAATTCAAAATATGGCTTCAACTGCCTATAATCCCGCCGCTAATGGCCTGGCGGAAGCATTCAACAAAACGATCATCAAGCTACTCAAGAAGTTCGTCTCCTCGAACAAGCGAGATTGGGACGAAAAGCTTGGCGAATGTCTTTGGGCCTACCGAACCACGGTTCAGACTCCGACAGGCAATACGCTTTTTTCCCTAGTGTACGGGTGTGAAGCAGTCATCCCGTTGGAAATCCAGATGTCGTCATTGCTAGTCGCTCTAATGACTAAGATCACATCAGAGGACAATGATCGGTTGCGTCTTCAAGAGCTCGAAGCCCTAGACGAGAAGCGACTACAAGCTCAGCAACACATCGAGCTGTACCAAGCTTGAATTTCAAAAGCCTTCAATAAGAAGGTCAAACAGAGGGTTTTCCAGAAAGGAGACCTGGTTTTAGCCGTCAGACAACCGATGATTATGACGCATAAGACCAAAGGCAAATTTCAGCCTAAATGGGAAAGACCGTTTGTCATAGAAATAGTCTATTCAAACGGAGCATACCGCCTTATGACTTCAGATGGCGACCTACTCATGATGCCGGTCAATGGCAGGTTCTTAAAGAAGTATTATCCTTAATCAAGGATCCTTCTCATGATCAAGTTAACATTACACCTCTGATCAAGACCTTCGTGTTCAAAGTACACCCAAAGAGAGCCTTTCTCTTCCTCCAAGCGAGATCATACAACCATAAACCAGTAAGAACCTAGCCATACACTAGTTGTCTTAAAGGAGAATCAAGGTTACACATACGTTAACCAGATGATCCAACATCCTTATCGATTAAGGATAGAGGAAAATGTTGGCCTTTAGGCCCAACACAAATCCTCGACAACTCATCATGCTGAGGGGAATAGCATGGCTAGCCCAATTCAAACGGTAGTTAGTAAAGGCATATCAAACCCGTTGACAGCTGGGGATTTGCTAAAAATCCTAAGGGACCAGTTCCCATTTGATTCCCTCTCCAAAATCACTTATCAATTCTCATCCATAGAATGGTAAGATCACATATGCATTTCGCTGTTACGTTAACATTAAACCTATGACAGTGATTCTCTCGTTTTTTCCCGCGAAAACGAGACCTCCAAAATCACTTACCAATTCTCATCCATAGAATGGTAAGACCACATATGCATTTCGCTGTTACGTTAACATTAACCTATGACAGTGATCCCTCGTTTCTCCCCGTGAAAACGAGACTTGTCCCAAACTCCATTACAACCTTGAGCTTGGTGGCATCTCATTCGGTTATGTCATTGCAACTTCTGAACCAGCAGACAGCCAAGTCTCAACTCCGAGCCCTGTTGACATTTACAAAAGACAGGTCTCGATACTTGTTGACATTTACAAAAGACAAGTATCACCAACCTTGAGCTTGGTGACGTCTTATTCGGTTATGTCATTGCGACCTCTGAACCAGCAGACAGCCAAGTCTCGACCTCGAGCCTGTTGACATTTACAAAAGACAGGTCTCGATACTTATTGACATTTACAAACGATAAGTATCACCAACCTTGAGCTTGGTGGCATCTCATTCGGTTATGTCATTACGACCTCTGAACCAGCAGACAGCCAAGTCTCAACCTTGAGCTTGTTGACATTTACAAAAGACAAGTCTCAATTCCGAGCCCTGTTGACATTTACAAAAGACAGGTCTCGATACTTGTTGACATTTACAAGAGACAAGTATCACCAACCTTGAAGCTTGGGGGCTCCTCAACCAGTTATGTCATCGCGACCTCTGAACTGACAGACTGCCAAGTCTCAGCATTCAATCCAGCAAAGGACTATTCTCTCAAATGGCACCAATACAATTTGGAACCGACAATTCAGAAAGTGGAACAATTTGGGGATTCGATAGGGAGTCAAAACAAAAAATTATTATTTTCATTGATTCCAAAAGGATGGGATACATGGAGGCACATATATTACGACCTACGGGCGTACATTATAATATCTGATCCGCTCTTCAAGGGAAGCCAGCCTCGCCCTCCTATCATTAGCAGCCCGGACAAGCGCCTGCGATCTCAGCTCAGCCTCATTAAAGTTCGTCGCCTGGGCCAAACGAGCTTCGACCTCAACCAAGGTCGCCCTCTGAGCTAACTCCTGCCGTGAGAGTTCGTCACTCTGGGCCTTAAGCTGCTCAAGCCGCGTAGTCTCTTCAAGACGCACTGGTTCAGCCCTGGATAAGAGAAGATTTGCCTTCCTGATCATCTCCTTGGCCTTCCCAATTTTGTCTTCAGCGTCAAGAAGAGCACTGGTGGAGGCATCAATGGCATTCCCAACCTCTACCTTCCTTGTCTCCAAGGATTTCAAGTCAGAAGAAATAGCCTTAGCAACCTCCTGAGCAGCAAGACGGGCTTCATGCATTTGAGCGACAAGATGCGCAAGCTGCTCACTAACCGAAGACTCCAGGTCTGAGCGGCTAAGACGGCGCCATTCCTCTACGTCCCTCTCAAATTGATCTACCAGGAGTTCCAAGGCAGTGGCCTGGTGATACCCTTCAAAGTCCCGAATACTTGCAATACTGCGGGAGAGGACCTCCTTTAAAGTTGAGAACGACATAGTCGAACCTTTCAAGACCAGATCGATGGATCGCCCTAAGCCTTTATAAAAGCTATCGACTATGTCACCTATAAAATCATTTTCAACCTCGGCCACTTCTGGTAGATGGACAGCCTCTGAAAAATCCACCAGCCTGGTTGACACTACTGTGGAAGGAACGGCGAGAACGCCGGCTGCAGCAGCATGACAGGTTTTCAATGATCTCGGCGGAGTTTTCATTGAAATCAGTACACTAGCCACCGCTGAGGTAGGACTAGTGACCACCTCCTGAACAGCAGGCTCAACCACCAGGGTTGGGGAAGTAGGGCTTGTAATCACTCTCAGCTCCGCACCTGGCACAACTGACGGTGCCTCACTCGTTGATATAGTTGGGAGTGAGGACACCTCCGGGACTACCACCCCTTCAACCTCTGTTCCTTCGGATAGCACAGGCCGATAAGGGGGCAGGTCACCATACAGCGCGTCCAACATAGCAGCATCCGCCGCGGTCGAAGTGCTTATGTCACCCCTTGACCCCTCGGCAAGATCCTCTGGTTCCCTTGAAGTTGACGCACCCTGAGGCAGAACACCTGCAATAAAATTGTGTTTAGGCAAGACACAATGAATAGTGAAAGCCAAAAGGTTGAAACAATACCAAAGGACGATGTCGCCTCAAACATCTTGGCAGCCGCATCAGTCTCCATGGGCTCCATTGGAAAGTCCTTTGCGGAGTCAACACAAATGGCCGGCCCGCTTTCGCTTACCGAATCTTCCGTGGACCACCCAAAAGAGCTTGAAGATACAGGACTTCCTTTGAAAGTCCCAGTGCCCGAAGGACCAACGTCAGCCACATCACCTCCGGATTCCTCCGGGACGGCAAACTAGCCGGCCTCATCACCCTCATGATAAGCGAACAGAGGATCATAATGTTCCCCTTGTTCTCCGACGGCCTCAGCTCGCGGGCTCGTCACCGCCTCAGCTCCTACATTACGAAGCAGATAATAAGCGGTCCGGAACACATAGAAGACATATTACAAAGACGAAGCTGATCTTACCTAAGTCCGGAGCAACTTCGCCAGTAGTCGGTCTAGCAACCGACGGTTCAACTACTAGTGGGACAAGAGGAGGAAACGCTGTAGAGGGTTCACCCTTTACAACAACCGTAGGAGTTTGGCGACGGGGCTTCTTCACCTACTCCTTCCTATGAGACCCACCTGTCCGTTTGCGCTTAAGAGGAACGTCGGGATCCTCCTCCTCCACTTCTTCTACATGTCTCGGGAAAACTGTCCCCATCACGCCAGAATCGGCTACAGGAGTCCCGGCACTTGTCTCCGCTTCAAAGCGAGGACTTTATGCATCCGAGGCTTCGCTGTCATCCACAGCAATGAATTCCTCCATGCCTGGGACGCGAACCCTCTTACCTTTCCTTCTCTCAGAGACCTTCCGTTTTAGCCGCTGAGAAATTAACTTCACACCAGAGCTGTTAACCTTGAATCCAAAGGGTGTGGAGTTGGAAGTTGCATACCACTGGCAGAAGCTCAGGGTCATTAGAAGATTGGGAGTCCTCAACGGCGTACGCAGCCACGCCCCAGTACAGCCCGCAATGAAGAATCGCCAGGCACGGGCTCCATCAATGAGACTCCCCATGAAAGCCAGATTGAGATTTGGGTTGCCCACATACAGTTGGTCATATCCAAACTGTCGAGCAAACCGACTTGGAACATAAGGCTCCAAATAGCAGGTGTCCCCGCTTCTATACAATAAATGCGAGGGCCGGATGCTGACCAGCCACTCAAAAACTCCCCGGCTCAGGGACGACTGCCCCTCCCCTGCATCTTTGAACTCTTCCCCATAGCCTGCACCCCGAATATGGGGAAAACAGCAGAAGAGACTATAGATGTCATAGCGACGTACTAATTTACGGGCCTCAGCCACGTAAGTCTTCTGCCATGAGCATCCTTCGAATCGGCGGAGGAGCGCCATTCGAACATCTTGCGGGGGATCCTCCCCAGCTTCAATCAAAGAAGGACAATGCAGGGCGAACCACGCCATCAAGTAAGTATACGGCAGACCTATTCTGGGATTAGGTCCGTCGCGAGGCGAAATGGTACCCTTTCCACGCTTCGTCGTTGGTGGCCTGCAAAAAACCTCCGTCAATACACGAAGGCCTCTCTGGATACTGCACACCATGGCCGAAAGAAGTCCCAGAGGACGACCATGAACCAAACGAACAGCGGGCAGCAAAACATTCGGATGAACGTTGTCACCCGAAGAAGACGGCACCATGCACCTCTTCAGCCAGACTGTTAAGAAACCAGCCAATAGTGCCTTCCGGGACATCGGCCGGCGGGCCTGATGATGGAAACTCCTAAGGACATCACCCTTCTCATAAGGACCATCGTCTTCCTTCACAACTAGATCCCCTTGGAAGTGCTTTTGCATTCGGTCAAAGATGTCTTCATCAGCAACTCCACAGTGAGCCGCTTCAGGAGTGTTCTCCATATCTGGGAACAAATAATTTCCCCAGCTCTTCAAGCTACAGGAAGTTCCCTTACTGCCCCCATACATACTGGAGCAAATGTATAAGTGGCACATTAACTCCCTGTAGGTCTCAAACAAAGCAGGCTCTTACTTCTCCAGAAGCATCAATTCTGCCTCGCACGGGAAATATTCTTCATATGGAAGAGACCCAAAAGGCAGAGCAGAGACTTCCCACATCTCATGCAAGGCCATACCCAATTCGCCAACAGGGGTGAAGAAAGTCCATGAAGCTGGGCAATACAATTCAAAGATGGCGTAGAAGCACGCCACGTTCATCTCAATACCGTAGCAGGTCGCCCTGACGGCCTCATAGAGGTTTACCCTCTCCAGATCCTCCTCGAAATGAGCGAGGATGTATACAGTTAAATCCCTCCACCATGCCTTCGGAGGGTGAATCCAGCCTGGAGTCCTGAAGTCAGTGGCTGGATAGTTCCCATTGACCTTGCAGAATTGGTTGCCAAAGGTTAGTGCCACTGCAGGATTTTCTCCTACTGGGATCTCTCGCGACACATTCCCAGGATGTAGACCCATTATGCAACAAGGAGGCCCCGCTCTTGCATAACCAGGAGACTGAAGCATCAATTTTCCTATGTGGACAGAGTCAGTACTCTGGCTCACTTCCCACGACATCTTCCGAGCCTGCGTCACGCACTGGAAGGAAGACAAAGAAAAATGTCGCTTGTTGGACGGAAGGTAGAACTTCTCACCATCCAACTAGAAAATCCACTGCCCTTCCCCTGCCAGTAGTTGGTGATCAGGGTCTAGTGCGGCATCCCCGAACATGAAATCGGGCTTCCTATAAGTTCGACGGTCGATATCTTCAAGGGAAGCCGTAGTCAAAATACTCCTCGTGGTGTATTGATCACCACCATAAATAAGCGTGTCTCGGACGAGAGAGCTCCCCTCGCTAAACAGAGAAGCCTGCCCTTGAAATTGCAGGCTGATATTGCCGTCCAATCCCCTGGTCATCCCAAACAGATTGTTCGAAGGACCAGGAGTGTAGTGCACTGCAGAAGCAAAGAAGAATCATGATTAGTTCATCAGCCAAGCGAATACAAAGACACAAGTTTCACCAAGGCATAGCCTCGCCCTCTGAACGAAGCTAACAAGGTGACAGCTTCGCCAAAGCTTAGCTTCGCAGTTACAGTCAAGTCCGCATTTCGCAGAAAATGTCTAAGTGTTAGATTCGCTTCGAAAGCTTAAGCAGAAGGCGGCACAGCCCTGAGGACTAACTTCGTCAAAAGGGTATTATGGTCAAACATTATTATCAATCCTTTGCGGTCATAATTGAAGGGACAGATCCATATCCTGTTGTTCAACAGGATGAAGACAGTCTACGGGATAGCTTCGCCTAGAAGCTTAAAGAAGAACTCTTCAGTTCTTTAATTCCCGGTCGAGAAAATAAGGGAAATGCAGGGAAATGGATTCCCTAACAATAACAGATCATGCTCTATCATTCTGGATTCATCCAAAGACAGCCAGACATCGACTTTAAAAGAGAGATGACAGTCTCTAATCAAAAGGGAAAGTTCCCTACCGGCGATTGGTCGTTCGATGACCGGAGGAGGAGAAGGACCCTCCGCTGCAGAAGTTGCCACTTCTTTTCCCGCTCGTCTCTTGGGCGCCATTGAAGAGCTGCGGAAGCTTTCAAACTTTTTAAATAGAGAGGAAAGAGGAAGAAGAAGAGTCAAAGGTCTCTAAAAATTTCAAGTAAAGAGATCCGCTCTTTCTCAGCCCGATTGGGCTTTTATAGGCCAATCAGCGCTTGAAACGATGCCTCGAAAAGGGCACAGGCCGCCGTTTCGAATTAATTTGAAACGCCGCCTAAAACGCCTTCCTGAGAAGCGCTGATTCAGCCACTATGGGTTAACCTCGCCATGAGTCAAAGTGCGGACTTTGCACAAGTTCATCAAGAACTTCGCCAAAAGGGTTGCCTTAGCCCGCTAAAGGCACAGTTCGCCGACATGCCAGTTTCGCGCGAAGCTCATTCAAAAAGGACCCTGTCCTTAACTCCGCATGAAGTTCAGCCCCGTTATAGCCAAATTCTCAATGAAGGCAGGAAAAAATCAAATTAGCAGAAAATGAACCTTCATTGATTTAAAAGAAAAGGTACATTGATATTACATCAAGGTTGTGTTTCATACAACAGATTCAGTTGCTCAGCAAGATCATTTGCGCAAAGCCATACAATTGGTTTTATCTGCTTCCAAGCCAGACCAACTGGACACGAAAGGCCTTCCTCCTGCATAAGGTCGTAATCCTTCACATAATAATATAAGGTGCCACCAGAACAGATTGTGCCACCAGGACAGATTGCCACCAGGACAGATTGTGCCACCAGGACAGATTGTGCCACCAGGAAGCCGAACCTTCTCTGATTAAATTGGCAAAGGACTGATCGCCACCAGCAGGTTGGATCTTCTTTGATGAAAATTGGCAATGGGAAGATCCGCGACCTTACAGGTGACGTCCGCTTTCTCGAAGTGGATCATCTCGAATAAACGGCTACCAGCCTCGCCTCGAAGTGGATCATCTCGGATAAGCGACTGCCAACCTTCGCTGGACGCACAGCGGCTGCCCCAGTTTGTTCCTCCTGCTTAAAAGTAAAGCTTCAACCAGGGAAGCATAAGGCAACTTTTCGGTCTCTTTCATTAAGTCACAAGATTGGCGAACATAGCTCACTGCAATGCAAATCAGAACAGATTAGCAGTTACACATGGGAGAAGCTGCAAAAACACTAAGTCAGATTCTTTGGGGCGAAGTAATCCGATTTTAGTTAAAGCAGAGGATAAGCCTCGCTTGCACAAGCAGTGATGGGCTAGCTCAGCAAACACCAAGTCCTAACCTCGCCTATATGGCTAAGCCAGACTGATCCTGGGGGACGCAATCTTAGCCCCACCTATATGGCAAGACTGGCTTAACTTTGAAGAAACTAAGTCCCAAGTTCTGCCTGTGCAGCGGACTTAACATGCAGTGATCTCTCTACGATCAAGTCAAGATAATAGCTTCGCTGGAAAGCTACGCTGAAATCCTTAACATGCAAGCAGCCAATTGCAAAATGAAGAACAAGAGAAACTAATCCCTGAAGCAGTTGTTAAAGCTAAAATAAGGAAAATGAATTCCCTAAAGTTGGTGAAGTCGTTGAATGATCAAGACTTACCGGTCCTTGGCCGGATAATGACCAGAGTGGGCATTCCCACTAGTTCAGAGATCTGAGTATCTCTCTCTCAACCAAGAGAAGAGGAGAAGATCAGATCACTTCTCTTCAGAGGACCTCAAGTGTCCTATTTATAGGCCTCATGGCCTGAGCGCTGCCGCCTCAAGCGTGGAAGCATGAGCGCATTTAAGGCATTTACTGCGCCTTGAGAAAAGGCACGGTTTCCCTTGGAACCGTGCAAAGGAAGAAACGTCTCCCTCATAAAGATACTCATGGCGCCTTGAAGAGAGGGAATATCCTCCCTTGGAAACGCGTGAGGGGAGAATATCTCCCTCGATCAGTGCGAGAGAAGAAGTAATCCTTCTCGTAACCGGCCAACGGCAGTTGGCCTCGGGAAAGTAACAGATGCTTCAGAGCGAACTTATTCCGGGAAGCCCAGACGCGAACCTACCCAGACGCGAATTGATTGGTAGTAAAAAATGCATAATTGTCATCATATTTACTATCACATTTTCACATTTATTCATATAATAATGCACATTTATTAATATTTTGTTATTTAATGTGTGCAGGCCTTGAGTATTGAATTAATAAAGAATTAAAGCTTAATGAAGCCCAAAAGCCCATATCCAAGCCCAAGTCCAAGCCCAAGTGCAAAAGTACAAATATCAATTGTCAAAAGTGCAAATACACAAGGGCCAAAGTTGCAAATATTAAAGAAGAGGGAAGGATAGACTTCTATTCAACCCTAAACACTTGCGGGATGAGGATAAAAGCTAAAACAAGAGAAGGAAATTCGTGGAAAAGATTTGGGATCTAGGTAACTTGCTTCCCAAGTTATATCCAAATCCAAAGATGAAGAGCCGAGATTCAACTTCCAGAAGAAAACGCCCAGATGGACGGACCAGGGGAGGCCACGTGCCAAAGCTCGTGGCCAGCCACCACCATAAGGCCGCGAAAACGCGGCCCAAGCCGCGTTTCTGCAGCAATCCTGTCAAATCCAGATACCCGTTTTCGTGGAGAGTTGTGCTGGGACTCTACTTCCTTCTGCTCCTATAAATACCCCCTGCAGTGCAACCGAGAAGGGCGTCCAGAGGCAGAGCCAGAGGGCCAAATCTAGGTTTTAGGTTTTCTTCTTCTAGTTTAGATTTTCTTTTCTCTTTTGTAATTTCTATTTTTCCTTTTTGTAAACTGAGAGGAGATGATGTTCTCATGGAGGAAGGAGATCTACTTGTACTGAGGGTGACAATCGGTGTAAGTTTTGCTTTTCCGCCATTGTTAAATAAATCGAATCGAGGTTTGTTCTATTTTATTATGTTATGTTCTTTTATTCTTGTTGATTCTTGTGTATCTCAGTTTTTGTTTTCTTCATTGTTATTTCTTTCTAATGTTTTGTGAACCGTGAGATCTGATTGCTTCGAGACTGCCTAGGCAAAGAAGAGCACTTGATGGCCTATGGAGATGAACAATCCTTCTTTAGATTGTCTTTTCTTTTCATAGTGTAGGTAGCGAAGGTGGACGATCCTATACGCCATACTTGCACGCCTTCCAAGACAGGGTAAGTCGTCGCGAACAGATCAAAGGTAAGCAAGGTAGAAGAGGTTTGTACGTGTTATAGTTTCTTTCTTTTTAGATCTCACACTACCATATTCTCAATTTCTTTTCTTCACTTCCATTGTAAATATCACTTCTTCTTCTCCATCTTCTTTCTTTCTAACTTAACATTAAAATAATAAAAACTTTAGAGATAACTTATTGACAAAGCTTCCATCGCTAGTCCCTCCCAGAGGATCACGACCCGCATAGCCACTGCTACCGCGGATTAGAATTGAGAACCTTGCACAACTTGTTCTAAATCTAATTCTTTATTTTTGTGTGCAGGTAAAATCTCGATAAAAAAAAATTGGCGCCGTTGCCGGGGAGGGACGGTAAGTTATTCTCTAATAATAAAAAAATTATTAACTAATTTTTTTATTCTTTTCTGTTTGCAGGTTTGGAGAACAGAAAAACAACAGCAGAAGTGGACATATAGCAACTCTGTGCCTCTGCCCTCGAAGGCAGAGCAGCAGAGCCTGCTACTTTGCCGCGCAAACGCGGCAATAGCCGCGGATCCGCGGCAGTAGCAGAGGACTACTGACTGAAATTTTTGCAGGTTTCTGAAACTGGCAATATCTGTGTACTTCTCTGTTAAAATTTGTTCTGTGATAACCCTGCTTACTGCTAATTAATTCAACAGTAAAATATTTATTGTTAATGATAAAATTGATTAGACGTTTGCATATTAGGCACGTGTCTTTTCAATTACTTTATTTTACTGTTGAAGAGTGCTGGAGCAAGGTACGTACGCATTGCATGTAGAATAGGACTCATCTCTTGGTTGATTTTCATGCTTTGAGTGAATCTTATTTACATATCTTGTACACTTGCACAAACATATCTTAAGGGCATAACCCATTAACAAGATAAGGTGGGGATTTCATCACCCTTCCTTAGCCCAAAAATCATATCCCAAGCACTCACTAACCCAAGCCTAACTTAAAATTAGTAGACGTTGGCCCTAGGGACATCTCGGACTCACTTAGGAGATTATCCTAAGGGGGAACAGTGCTGGAAGTTGACTCCTGCCAAATCAGTGTCTAGGAAGGGGATTGAGGGCCGAAAGCCCGAAGATTGGTGGTTATTTAATTAAGGAACGTCTTTGACGGAAAACCTCCCACCACTCTTGCCCTGACCTGGCTGATTAACTTGTGGTCAAAGTCTGCACCCTACCTCCCGTGGACAGTCTAACCAGTTAGGAGTCGTCTAGGTCATAGGTCTACCCTAACTTAGGTTAGAATTTTTTTCTTTTTGTTTGATTATTTGTTTGTTTTCTTTTTCTTTTGTTTGTGTTTGTGTGATATGGCATATAACAATTTTTCCAATTTTAATCCATATTACACACCTTTTTCGGATATTACCAACCTGGCATATCATAATTTTGACCAACCTAGTGTGCCGGAATGGTCTTATCCGAATGTATATAACCCATATCCCCCATCTTATGACCATAATTTCCATAACAATTTCAACTCTTCACAGAGTTCATGGGGTTTCGATTCCCCCGAGTCCAATTTTCAACCGACTTGTCCTCCGTCTCCACCTTGTCCACAATATTCCCAAGAGTCATACTCAGATCCACCCATTCAGAATAGAAAACCATCTATCCAGAAAATGATGAGTATGCACGAGTCCAAGCAACAACCACCATCAATCTTAGACATGATGATGCGTGAGTCCACCGACTCACAATTTCATCACGATGACACTTCCTTTTTCCAAGTCCAATCACAAAAGAGGCTTGAAGCCATGACTCAGGCTAGATTAGCTCGTGAGCATGAACTAGATATGATGGTTCAATCTTTGCGTTCTCACCGTCCGGCCAATTCTGATATCGCTGACCATTCTCTTAGAGCCGACGAACCAAGTTGCTTTGGACAACAATATTCTACTTCAGTGTCATCATTTGAACTTGCCGAAACTCTAATTTTTGATAGTTTGACAAGTTCTTCCTTTCCTGAAATAGAACTTGAGTATGAATATGATCATGATCTCCCACCTGATGATTCAATTTTACTTCCTGATTCAATAATGACTCCGGTGTCTCCTCCTGATTTCACTTTTCCCGAGTCAACATTGGATCCTGTGCCAATTCATCATGAATTGAGTCACCCATTTTTGATGATCATATTGAACTTGACCAATTTTATAAATTTGAAAGTCCCATGGATAAATTGGCAAGTTCTCATTTTTATGAGGTTGAACTCAATGAGATATGTGACCTAGATTCTCAACTCTGTGATCAAGTTCAAATTCCCGAATCATTGTTGACTCCTGTTTTGTTACCCGACTTAGGTAATATTTTAGAGTCAGTTTTGGTTCCCACTCATATCATTCCTGAACTTGAATCACCACCATTGAGTCACATTCCATTGTGGGAAGAATATTGTGGACTTGAGCTTCAAATTATTGATTTGGACCCACTTCCTGAACCTAGCCCGACTCCTGAACCATTACTTGATTTAAGTTTCTTTCCTAAGTCGGTATTCGTTCCCGTACTTCCCAAGTCCAAGTCAATCATTCCATCTTTTCATACTCCATTTTGGGACAAGGAAGTTGACACAATTGACTCTGAAATTTATTATGAAATTTGGAAATTTGATGGGGTGGAAATTTTAAAAAATAATTACACATACATTTTCGTGGGTTATACAAGAAAATTTTTGGTGGGTTCCTCCATGAAATACTATATTATCTTGATTGGGTAGCAACGCTTGGCCAATTAGACCACCACCGGAACCACCCCCTAAGGTAATTTTCTGCCTTCCCTTCTTCTTTTTCATGCATATATGCATTCATTCATACATTGAGGACAATGCATGAGATAAGTGTGGGGGTAGGCTTTACTAACATACTAACATAGTTAGAAACTAACAAAAAAAAAAATTTGCTAACTAAAATATATATATATATATATATATATATATATATATATATATATATATATATATATATATATAAAGTTATAAAAAGGACAATATTTTGACTTATATTTTGAAAGAAATCTAAGTTAGTTTTAAGAATTAGGAAAATCATGATTAGGATTTCTAAAAACTCGGTCAAAATAAATAAATTGTTGAATTTTTAGGTATAGGAGGAGAAATTGAATAAGTAGTTAGTCTTGATTTTTACCTTAATGAAATTTGCATACCTAATGCATATCTAGGATTCTAAGACGAAGACCTTTGTGCCTCATATAAAAAAAAAGGAAATCACTAATTAAGCTGGATACATGTGCCTCAAGAAGCATAAGTATTCATACCTAAAGGTGAGTAAATAAAATAAAGTCCTTAGTTTTGTGGCCTAATTCACTCGAATTTGAGTCCGCGGGGTGTTTTCTCACCTGGTGCCCTAAAGCCGACCGGTTTGGGAGTCATCGACTTTAAGTTCGCTACATGGGTGGATTAGAAAGCCTAAACTAAGAAAATTACTTTTATATGTACTAACACATCTAATAGCCAATTAGTTAGGTATGAGGGCCTCAAGAAGCCTTGATGCTTATACGAAAGAAAATTAGATGCGTTATACATATTAAAAAAAAAAAAAAAATTTAAAAAATAAAGAGGCATGAAAGTCCAAGTTAAGGAATTCCTAGTAAAAATTCATAAGGATGCATATGATTTTTGGTAACGAAAAAGACTATACACAAAATTCAATTTTGATCCTTACTTAAAAATGAAAACAATTTACTTTATAAAGACTAAGTCTAAGAATGAATAAAAATGAGGATCCTAAAAACTTATAGATTACTTAGTCTTTTCAAAAGTATTTCAAATATGTCCTTTTTATGGATTTTGTGGGTGTAATCCGCTGAAAACCCTCACGAGACAATACTCGTCCTCTAGGGTAACCTAGGGGTTTAACGGCTTGTTGCACATGCTAAGTGCAACCGTTATTCCTACGAAAGTGAGTTAGCTAGATTAGATTTTCTTTTTCTTTGATTTTTACTTGAGGACGAGCAAAAAGATAACTGTGGGGTGTGATTGGTAGTGAAAAATGCATAATTGTCATCATATTTACTATCACATTTTCACATTTATTCATATAATAATGCACATTTATTAATATTTTGTTATTTAATGTGTGCAGGCCTTGAGTATTGAATTAAATAAAGAATTAAAGCTTAATGAAGCCCAAAAGCCCATATCCAAGCCAAGTGCAAAAGTGCAAATATCAATTGTCAAAAGTGCAAATACACAAGGGCCAAAGTTGCAAATATTAAAGAAGAGGGAAGGATAGACTTCTATTCAACCCTAAACACTTGCGGGATGAGGATAAAAGCTAAAAGAAGAGAAGAAAATTCATGGAAAAGATTTGGGATCTAGGTAACTTGCTTCCCAAGTTATATCCAAATCCAAAGATGAAGAGCCGAGATTCAACTTCTAGAAGAAAACGCCCAGATGGACGGACCAGGGAGGCCACGCGCCAAAGCGCGTGGCCAGCCGCCACCATAAGGCCGCGGAAACGCGGCCCAAGCCGCGTTTCTGCAGCAATCCTGTCAAATCCAGATACCCGTTTTCGTGGGAGAGTTGTGCTGGGACTCTACTTCCTTCTACTCCTATAAATACCCCCTGCAGTGCAACTGAGAAGGGCGTCCAGAGGCAGAGTCAGAGGGCCAAATCTAGGGTTTTAGGTTTTCTTCTTCTAGTTTAGATTTTCTTTTCTCTTTTATAATTTCTATTTTTCCTTTTTGTAAACTGAGAGGAGATGATGTTCTCATGGAGGAAGGAGATCTACTTGTACTGAGGGTGACAATCGGTGTAAGTTTTGCTTTTCCGCCATTGTTAAATAAATCGAATCGAGGTTCGTTCTTTTTTATTATGTTATGTTCTTTTATTCTTGTTGATTCTTGTGTATCTCAGTTTTTGTTTTCTTCTATTGTTATTTCTCTCTAATGTTTTGTGAACCGTGAGATCTGATTGCTTCGAGACTGCCTAGCCAAAGAAGAGCACTTGATGGCCTATGGAGATGAACAATCCTTCTTTAGATTGTCTTTTCTTTTCATAGTGTAGGTAGCGAAGGTGGACGATCCTATACGCCATACTTGCACGCCTTCCAAGACAGGGTAAGTCGTCGCGAACAGATCAAAGGTAAGCAAGGTAGAAGAGGTTTGTACGTGTTATAGTTTCTTTCTTTTTAGATCTCACACTACCATATTCTCAATTTCTTTTCTTCACTTCCATTGTAAATATCACTTCTTCTTCTCCATCTTCTTTCTTTCTAACTTAACATTAAAATAATAAAAACTTTAGAGATAACTTATTGATAAAACTTCCATCGCTAGTCCCTCCCAGAGGATCACGACCCGCATAGCCACTGCTACCGCGGATTAGAATTGAGAACCTTGCACAACTTGTTCTAAATCTAATTCTTTATTTTTGTGTGCAGGTAAAATCTCGATAAAAATGAATCTACATGATTCCTCGGCGAATCTACATCCCAAAGCAGGATTCAAAGCGAAGCTGAACTCAACCATCATGGCGACGTTCATACTCCACACACCACCAATCAAAGCAGTTCAAAGTATTTCAAAGTCTGAGCCATCGCAGACTTTTGAAAACTTTGAAGGGGTCTTGTTGACGCTTAAAAAAGACAAGATTCTTATTGGTCCGAACAATGTCTAAACTTGTTGACATTTACAAAAGACAAGTGACAGACGAGCTGAAGACCAGTTTTCACCCATCTCCGAGGGACAGGGAAGCAACTTGGACTCCACTGATCCAGCAAGCAGACAGTGAACCCGGATTGTTTCTGAACAGACCTCAGCAGGTCTAAGATGTTAGCACTCAACATTACATGAGCCCAAAAGGGATAGCCTCGCCTGAGAGGCTAAGATCATCCAACTTCGCCTTGAAGCCCTTCAAAGCTCCGCCAGGGAGCTAACTTATAGCTTTGCCTAAACTGCCAGAGCGCAACTCCGCAGAGAGAGTTAACTTCGCCTGAAGCCACATGCAACTGCGCAGAAAGGGTATACGGTAACTTCGCAACAGACGACATCTAGCTCCGCTGTAGAGCTTTCTTCTGACTTCGCCAGATACTGCTTCCAGCTCCGCTGTGAGTTTAAAGCGGGCATCGCCGCTGCTGGTCTGCTATGGTCAACCTTTGACCAATCGAATCTCCAGATTAGATCAAATCTAATCAGGATCAAGATCAAATCCAATCAAGATCAAATCTGAGATCAAATTTGGCAGTTGATTGCCACAATCTCTTGACTCTCTTAAAAAAAACGAGTAAGAGGATCAGGAGAGATCTTTCAACAATATGGAAAGAATCAAAACAGATCAAGAAGATCAACCGACCTGCCATTTCTAGCTTCACAGAAGCTGATCCTAGCCTCGCAGCAAGGCTACTTTCTAGATTTAAACAGATTCGATTCAATCTATTTCCATATCTTCAAGGGACGGTTATACCCTTTGCTCTCCTTATAAATAGCCCACCAGGGGCACAAGGAGGACGGACGGACGGAGACCCGGGCACATGCACAAGAGGACTCCACAAGCAGAGGCTTTTTCACGACGCACCGTGCGCTCTTGAATTCAGAGACTTTTAGAGAATTGCTTCTCTATTCAGGGTGCTGATTGAAAAGTCACCTAGAGGGGGGGTGAATAGGTGACAATGCTAATCAAAGGGCAAATAAAAAAAATTTAAAGCTACAACAATTACCAATCAAGATTCTCAAGATGAATGCAAGCAAGTAAATATGACAATGATTATGATGAGCAAGAATAAGAGCAAGTATAGTAAAGTAAAGAGTGCAAGAAAGTAAACCAATCGCAAACACAAGGATATGTTATCGAGGTTCGAGCACCCAGCTCTACTCCCCGCCTTCCCCAGAAGGATTCTAGCTACTTCCACTATCACAAAGAACAATTACAACCGGAGTACCCAACTCCACAATTACAATCACAAGAATCTCTGAGTAATCACAAGACCACAAACTCTCTCTTTCAAAAATCTCTTCCCTTACAAAGGTCCTTAGAGAATAATGAGTAGAATTGAAGCTCTTTTGTGTGTAAGGAAAAGAAATTGAAATCAGAGAAAAACTTTTTAAAACCCTTCAGAAAATTGAGAGAATTTAGCACAAAAACCAAGAACTTTTGAAAGCCTTAAACTTTTGAATTTTGTAGCAATAATTGTTGTAACAAATCTCTCCCCAAACACCCCTACTTATAGGAGAGGGCTAGGGTTTAGGGATAAAACATAATTACTGAAGTTTAGGAGGCAATTAGTTCAGAATATATTAATTAAACTAATTTTAAACACAAAAAGACAAAAATAAACAGCTCTTTAAAAACTGCCCGTTACTGTTCAACGGCTAGCTCGGTCGACCGGTGCGGTCGACCGCTAGTTCAAAATTTTGACCGTTACAGGCATTCAGTCGACCGACCCGGTCGACCGGAAAAACCAGAGAGCAAAAACTATAGTCCGGTCGACCGTGTCGGTCGACCGACAGACATGCACACGGATACGTGCATCTGCCAGAACCTCGGTCGACTGGTCCGGTCGACCGGACCAGACTGACACAGACTCGGTCGACTGCCCCGGTCGACCGGATCAGGTCAAAAATCAATTTTAGAAAAGAAAACAAAGAGGATTTTGATTTTATCAAAAATACTTTTGAACAGAGAATAGTATAAAATATAAAGATGTATCTGTAGGCAAAAATTTGTATGCAAAATATTTTTGTATAATTTATAAGAAATTATTTTGGAATGGGCATGTGCGCAAAAGCGTGTGTGATAGAGCTTCAAACCTATCCACTATTCTTTCTAGAAGTTGTTGCAATAGCAAGCAATGGCCTCCAAAATTGGTACAAACCTGAAACTCATCTTAACAAACTTATTAGTACCAAATAGCTCATATTTGGTTTGTCATCATCAAAACCAAAAACAAATGGAGAGTGTAACCTCTTGGGCCAACAATCTCCCCCTTTTTGATGATGACAAAACAAATAGGCTATAAACAAAAATCTAGGGGAGGAGAAAACTCCCCCTCAAATTGTGCTATATTATTTAACTTTAAAACACAAGAATTCATAGAAAAGATATCAAATAAAACCAAATTGAAACAATACCAATAGAAACAAAATACAAGATTTCTCAATTTCATAAAACACAAACTCATATCAAAACTTATTAAAACCAAAACATATAAATTCATATGGAACCAAGACCAAATGAACTTATTTTTGTCCATGTAAACTTATTTCTCCAAGACCAAATGAACTTATTTTTGTCCATGTAAACTTATTCTCCCCCTTTTTGTCATACATCAAAAAGGGTTATGAAAAACATGTCTATTCAATAATACAAACATTAAGTTCTCCACAAATAAACGAAAATCTAGCAAAATCAAGAGGTTTAGTGAAAATATCGGCTAGTTGTAAATCCGTGAAAACATAATCAATATCTATATCACCTTTCTCAAAATGATCTCTAAGAAAGTGATATCTAATCTCAATGTGCTTGGTCTTACTATGTTGATTTGCATTTTTGGTCATGTGTATAGTACTAGTATTATCACAAAATATTTTTATATGATCAAAGTGGAAATCAAAATCAAGGAGAGTATGTTTCATCCAAAGGACTTGTGCACAACAAGCCCCCGCGGCAACATACTCCGCCTCGGCGGTTGAGAGAGCTACGGAATTTTGTTTCCTAGAGGACCATGAAATAAGACAATTACCAAGAAATTGACATGTCCCACTAGTACTCTTCCTATCTACTCTACAACCCGCATAGTCGGCATCCGAATAACTAGTCATTGAAAAATCTATAGTTTTCGGATACCAAAGACCCATTCCAATAGTGCCCTTAATATAACGAATAATGCGTTTTAACCGCAATAAGATGAGACTCTTTAGGACACGATTGAAATCTAGCACAAAGACACACACTAAACATGATATCCGGCCTACTTGCCGTTAAATATAAAAGACTTCCTATCATGCTTCTATATAATTTAATATCAACATTTTTACCTTGTTCGTCCTTATCAAGCTTGGTTGTAGTTGCCATTGGAGTGTTGCAAGCCTTTGATCCTTCAAGCCCAAACTTCTTTACTAGCTCCTTTGCGTACTTGGCTTGGTTAATGAAGGTTCCATCTTGCAATTGCTTGATTTGGAGTCCAAGAAAGAAATTAAGCTCACCCATGGAAGACATTTCAAATTCTAGTTGCATTACCTTTTCAAACTCCTTGCACAAAAGCTCATTAGTAGATCCAAAAATTATATCATCAACATAAATTTGCACAATTAAAATATCATTATCAACATGCTTAGTAAAAGAGTTGTGTCTACTTTGCCTTTAACAAAATCATTTGAAATGAGAAAACTAGAAAGCCTTTCATACCAAGCTCTTGGAGCTTGTTTCAATCCATACAAAGCTTTATCAAGTTTAAAACAAAATCGGGATGAACATGATCAACAAAACTGGGAGGTTGAGCAACATAAACTTCTTCATTAATAAAACCATTTAAAAATGCACTTTTTACATCCATTTGAAAAAGTTTAAATTTTTAAAACATGCAAAAGCTAGTGTCATCCGTATGGCTTCAAGCCGTGCTACGGGTGCAAAGGTCTCCTCAAAGTCAATTCCTTCAACTTGAGTGTAACCTTGGGCCACTAACCTAGCTTTATTCCTAATGACATTTCCGGACTCATCCATCTTGTTTCTAAAGATCCACTTAGTACCAATTATTGGTCTATCGTGGGGCTTAGGAACAAGGTGCCAAACTTGGTTGCGCTCAAATTGATTGAGTTCCTCTTGCATGGCAAGCAACCAATATGGGTCCGTCTCGGCTTCGAGAATGCCTTTGGGTTCAAAATGAGAAATGAAAGCAAAGTTACCACATAGGTCATGGAGTTTGGAGCGCGTAGTGACTCCTCTAGATGCATCACCCAAGATGAGCTCCTTCGGATGATTTGTAGCGTATCTCCAAGCTTTAGGAAGCGGTTGAGAGCTTTCCTCCTTATCCTCTTGAACTTCACCAATAGGATCTAGCTTTTCTTCTTGAGCGGGTGAGTCCTTCAAGGATAGTCTCTCCATGTCTTCACCTAATGGTTCAATCTCTACAACATTCTCAACAACCACATTAGATTCTTCAAATTTAACATGCATGGATTCTTCTATGGTAAGTGTAGATCTATTGAAAACTCTATATGCTTTGCTAGTAGAAGAATATCCAACAAAGATAGCTTCATAAGCCTTAGCATCAAATTTACCCAAATTATCCTTAGTATTTAAACAAAACACTTGCATCCAAAACTTTGAAATATGCAACATTTGGTTTTCTAGAATGATGCATTTCAAAGATGTTTTAGAAGAATTTTTGCATAAATAAATACGATTTGATATATAGCATGCGGTGTTTACGGCCTCGGCCCATAAATATTGAGGGAGGTCATACTCACTTATCATTGTCCTAGCCATCTCTTGAAGTGTTCTATTTTTCCTTTCTACAACTCCATTTTGTTGTGGAGTTCTAGGACAAGACATTTCATGCTTAATTCCCTTTTCATCACAATAAGTCATGAAGAGTTGGTTAATAAACTCACCACCTCTATCACTCCTTATTCTCAAAATCGGAAAACCCTTTTCTTTTTCAACTCTTTTTCGAAAAATCTTAAAATGAGAAAAAGTTTGATCTTTATTTTGCAAAAAAAAAACCCAAGTAAACGGGAGAAATCATCAACCAAAACAAATGCAAATCTACTTCCATTTAAACTCTTAGTTTTAGTTGGTCCAAAAGATCCATATGAATTAATTCTAAAGGCCTAGTTGACATGATATCCTTGATTGGTTTAAAGGAAGACTTGGTTTGTTTCCCAAGTTGGCACGCACCACAAATGCGGTCTTTCTCAAAATTCAAGCAAGGTATACCCTTCACCAATTCCTTTGAAGTAATCCTAGAAATATGGTCAAAAGATGCATGTCCTAGTCTTCTATGCCAAAGCCAAGAATTTTCATCAAAAGCATTCAAGCATTTAGTAGAACAATCTAAATTGAGCATGTCAATAATATAAACATTATTATCACGAAAACCGGTGAGAATACAAACATCGGATTTAACATCAAAAATCTTGCAAGAAGTATCATCAAAAACAACTTTAAGTCCACGATCACAAAGTTGACTAATACTAAGCAAATTATGTTTTAAACCATCTACTAAAACAACATTCTCAATAATAGGAGATGCACCAATTTGAATGCTACCTATACCGATGATAGTTCCTTTGGAGTCATCCCCGAAGGTGACGGTGCCACCTTCCATGTACCTTGATAGGGTTGTGAAGTTGTTGATGTCCCATGTCATGTGTCTTGAACAACCACTATCAAGGTACCACCGCTCCCTACGTCTTGGAGCTTTGGTGTGTACCTACATCAAACAATTTAAGACTTGATTTTGGTACCTACATTTTCTTGGGTCCTCTAGGGTTAGTGTCATGAACCCAAACAAGATTATTTGTTCTATTTAGTTGATCATAGCAAAACTTAGCTAAATGTCCATTTTTACCACAATATGTGCATCTATACACTCTACCATATTTAAAAGCATAGTGAGTGTGTGATTTGTGAGCATGAGAAACTTTAGCATGAGTGGTGTGAGCATGAGAATTCTTAGCTTGTGAAGTGTTAGCATGTGAAGTGTGCTTTTTAGAAAACATGTTCTCAAGTTTCTTGGTATTAAAAGCACAATCATTTAAACTCTTTCAAAATCATTCATTTTTGACTTAAAGGAAGAAATTTCTTGTTCATCAATAATAGGAGATTTTGCTTTACAAGAAACTTTGTAGGCATTAAATTCTTTTTGTATAGAAATGAGATTAGAAGAAATATTATCCTTTTCTTTAGAAACCATAGCAAGTTCATTCTTAAGAAAAGCAACTTCTTTTTGTAATTTTATGCATTCAAGTTTCTTGTTATCATAAGTTTCAGAAAGTTCTACAAAAGCATGCACTAGAACTTCCTTACTTACATCATCATCTTCATTATCAAGGGATTGAGGGGTTACCTTAGGTGTGTTTGCCATGAAACACATATTAGCTTGATCCACCTCCTCTTCGGACTCGCTTTCCGAATCCCACGTAGCTTTATAAGCTTTCTTTTCCTCCGGCTTCTTTGGCTTGAAGGAGGAAGTCATTTTCTTCTTGAACTCCGGACAATCCGCCATGATATGTCTGGGTTTGCGGCAATTGTAGCATATGATCCTCCGCTCCTCTTTGCCTTCAAATTTTCTCCGAAAGTTGAGCTTGTTCTTCCGTACATCCTCTTGACGTTGCGAACAAGTAGAGTAAGCTCCTCATCTTCTTCTTCATCATCTTCATCGTCATCATTGGTGGATGAAGTCTTGAAGGCTATGGATTTCTTCTTTGAAGTAGTGGCCTCTTCTCTTGCCTTCTTCTCCATCTCATGGGTCTTTAGGTTCCCAATGAGACTAATGAGGTCCATCTCGTCCTTGTCGTTCAACTCCTTCAAGGTGGTGGCCTTGATCTCCCATGATGAAGGAAGAGCCCGAATTACTTTCCGCACTTTTGATCGTTGGAGATGTCATCACCTAAGAAAGAAAGACCATTAGTGATTTTAGTAAACCTTGTAGCCATACTATCAATAGACTCATCATCAAGCATTTTAAATGACTCATATTGGGACCTCAAGAGATCTATCTTAGCTCTCTTGACTTGTGAAGTCCCCTCGTGTGTGACCAATAAGTGTTGCCAAATCTCATAGGCGGATTGACAATGAATTACCCGTGTAAGGTCATCCTCATTTAAGGCGGTTAATAGGGAGTTTTGGGCCTTGGAGTTAGCCTCATATAGTTTAAAGTCAAGGTCGGTCCAAGTGCTCTCATCACCATCGGGTGCTTCATAGAGTTTGGTCAAGGACTTGGCTACTAAGCTACCCAAAGATTGCAAAAATATAGTCATCCTAACCTTCCAAATTGGGAAATTGAGTCCATCAAATTTAGGTGGGGATTTAATGTTGTCGGCCATGTTTACTAGTGATGAATGAATGAAATGAAAATGTTGATTAGCAAGTTTTAAGGATCTCTCTATGGATGTTAAGCCAAACCTAGAGTCCAAGCTCTGATACCAATTGAAAAGTTACCTAGAGGGGGGGTGAATAGGTGACAATGCTAATCAAAGGGCAAATAAAAAAAATTTAAAGCTACAACAATTACCAATCAAGATTCTCAAGATGATGCAAGCAAGTAAATATGACAATGATTATGATGAGCAAGAATAAGAGCAAGTATAGTAAAGTAAAGAGTGCAAGAAAGTAAACCAATCGCAAACACAAGGATATGTTATCGAGGTTCGAGCACCCAGCTCTACTCCCCGCCTTCCCCAGAAGGATTCTAGCTACTTCCACTATCACAAAGAACAATTACAACCGGAGTACCCAACTCCACAATTACAATCACAAGAATCTCTGAGTAGTCACAAGACCACAAACTCTCTCTTTCAAAAATCTCTTCCCTTACAAAGGTCCTTAGAGAATAATGAGTAGAATTGAAGCTCTTTTGTGTGTAAGGAAAGAAATTGAAATCAGAGAAAAACTTTTAAAACCCTTCAGAAATTGAGAGAATTTAGCACAAAAACCAAGAACTTTTGAAAGCCTTAAACTTTTGAATTTTGTAGCAATAATTGTTGTAACAAATCTCTCCCCAAACACCCCTATTTATAGGAGAGGGCTAGGGTTTAGGGATAAAACATAATTACTGAAGTTTAGGAGGCAATTAGTTCAGAATATATTAATTAAACTAATTTTAAACACAAAAAGACAAAAATAAACAGCTCTTTAAAAACTGCCCGTTACTGTTCAACGGCTAGCTCGGTCGACCGGTGCGGTCGACCGCTAGTTCAAAATTTTTGACCGTTACAGGCATTCGGTCGACCGACCCGGTCGACCGGAAAAACCAGAGAGCAAAAACTATAGTCCGGTCGACCGTGTCGGTCGACCGACAGACATGCACACGGATACGTGCATCTGCCAGAACCTCGGTCGACTGGTCCGGTCGACCGGACCAGACTGACACAGACTCGGTCGACTGCCCCGGTCGACCGGATCAGGTCAAAATCATTTTAGAAAAGAAAACAAAGAGGATTTTGATTTTATCAAAATACTTTTGAACAGAGAATATTATAAAATATAAAGATGTATCTGTAGGCAAAAATTTGTATGCAAAATATTTTTGTATAATTTATAAGAAATTATTTTGGAATGGGCATGTGCGCAAAAGCGTGTGTGATAGAGCTTCAAACCTATCCACTATTCTTTAACAAACTTCTAAACTATAAAACTAAAAATAAAGTATGCATAGCAATCTTCACAATCTTTGAGCCATGCTATCCTTGCTAGAGTCTTCTTCTTCTATGATCCTTCCTTGATGTGTAATATGCCTTCATAGCTTTATGACCTAGAAGTTGTTGCAATAGCAAGCAATTTTGTATAATTTATAAGAAATTATTTTGGAATGGGCATGTGCGCAAAAGCGTGTGTGATAGAGCTTCAAACCTATCCACTATTCTTTAACAAACTTCTAAACTATAAAACTAAAATAAAGTATGCATAGCAATCTTCACAATCTTTGAGCCATGCTATCCTTGCTAGAGCCTTCTTCTTCTATGATCCTTCCTTGATGTGTAATATGCCTTCATAGCTTTATGAACCTAGAAGTTGTTGCAATAGCAAGCAATGGCCTCCAAAATTGGTACAAACCTGAAACTCATCTTAACAAACTTATTAGTACCAAATAGCTCATATTTGGTTTGTCATCATCAAAACCAAAAACAAATGGAGAGTGTAACCTCTTGGGCCAACAATGATACCCTAATACCTTCTTCTCAAGGAATCTCCGGAACCAGGCGAGAAGGAATTCCTAATTGAAGACGGTTTTGAGAAGTAGTAAGAGGGTTCTACCAACCTTCTATTCTCTGATTCCCCGAACCAGGCGAGAAGGGAATCTCATCGCTCGCATCGTCAAAGGGACAAAGTGGTTGCGCGCTGACCAGACTCCTATCGGCACACTTCTCCAGCATCTCTGAGGAGATCTACTTGTAATCTTTTTAAGAATACTTGTAATTTAGCTCCTCAACTCTTTTATTGTAAGTTTTCCCTTTGCAAATCAATGAAAAACAACCCTGTGGACTTTATTATTTGACACTCTGTTATATTTAAACAACTTACATCAGGACGGGGAAAATTTATGGGTATCGATATAGCTTCTGTGTTTATGGTGGCCATACATATGTTGTACAACTAACTCCTGTTGGATTTCGACCTGGAGGCCAACAGGCGCTTTCGAGGGGTGTACTGGCACCCCTACCCCCTTGCCTGCCTGCCGGGTGTGCTATAATCTCCTGGGTATATCCCTGTGGGGAACTGTGACACTCTATTCCTGTTCGGGCGTATACTAAAACCTTTGGGCATATAATAAGTCCCGGTACCTAGCGGTGCGTTCTGGCTCAGTACCGGATACTCCTGGACCGTTGTCCCGGGCATGCACATAACCCATTCTAAACATGGTTCGTCATTCCCCATCAATTTCTAATAACCAACCTCGCTTGACCATTATGCGAAAGTATATGGTACGGGCCATATACCGAAACATACAAATTGAACGAGTCTTAATAATAACTTAATAATTTAATTTCATGTATTTTATTGTTATTCCTTATTTACTATTTATTGTTGTTATTCCATGCTTGCTGGTTTGATTACATGATATTTGACCTGCTACACTTATAATTGCTTACTTGTCACTTGGCTTCTTTTTGCACTGCTGGGTTGCCCACTAACAACGCTGAATTTATATGTTCAGATTTAGCAGGTTGGACCTGTTGGCCAAAAGGCCTATCACTCTAGTTTTGATGATGATCAACTCATGTAGTTATGGTACTAATGATCTTGTGTTTAATTAGTTTCAGATTTGTGATCAAGATCTTAGTAGGTGTGTAGCTTCAACAAAGGATTTAAAGTCAAGTTTTAGAGCTAGCACGGTTTGATTCAAGAGCTTGTGCATCAAGATCATATCAAGTACTCAAGAGGAGTCTAGCTCTATGGATCAAGTTTGGACCAAGTCAAGAAGAGGAGAAGACTTCAAGTGAAGACTTCAAGATCAAGACTTGTGTCTAGGTTTGTTTTATAAGATTTTATTTTTAGTTAAAATGTAAAGGATAGAATAGTTGGTGGATTGCTCAAGTATATCTTACACACACACACACTCTTGATTTAGATAAGTTTTCATAAAAGAATTTTTATTTTGAAAAAATACAAAAGAGTTTTCTTTTAGAAAAATACCGGTTTGATTTTTGGTATTCAAAGTTTACATGTCTTTAACCAAAATCATGTTTAGTGCTTATTGTCAAAAACATAGATATTTCACCATGTATGTGTAGTGGATCATATCCATACACTCTATGCTTTCACAGAGTTTAAAATATCTTGTTTTTGTATTTGGAGAAGTTTTGAAAAACCAATTTTAGAAAATACAGTTTTCGTTTTTAGCCAAAATTTTCAAGTTACAAAATAGTTCAAATTGTTTGTAACATATCTTGATTTTGCTCAAACATGTTTGTATATCAAAGTATAATATTGAACCTATTTTTGTAGATTTTTCGTAATTTTATGGGATTTTATTTAAGCCAAAAAGACAACCTTTTATATCCCTTATTTTGCCTGACCTGGCTTTTGTCGGTCGACCGTATCGGTCGATCGAGCTTGAAGTCAGTCGACCGAGTCGGTCGACCGACGTGCACAGAACGTGCACGCCAGTTTGGCTGGAGGACCGGTCGACCGGTCGGTCGACCGCCAGAGAGCTCTGCTCTCTGGAAAGCCCCGGTCGACCGGGCCGGTCGACCGGACAGAGAGTCTTCTCTCTGTATCCAGGCCTTGGTCGACCGGGCCGGCCGACCGATGGCACAACGGTCAGAAATCTGACCGTTGGCCGGTCGACCGGGCAGTCGACCGACAGGTCAATCTGGCTCCCACCGGCTAGTTTTTTCTAGCCCTATAAATTGGGGCTTTTGGGGCTGTTTTAGTTAAGAATTTTAGAGAATTTTAAAGATAGTTTTTCCTACTCTATTAAGAGCTTTTCTCCACTCATTTGAGAGCAAATATTTCCAATCAAAAGGGGAGTTTATCAAGAGTGTTTCAAAGTGATTTTCTTGAGTTTTCCTCCACCATTTCAATCCTAGTTTTTCCACACAACACTTGAGCTATCCATTGCTATATCTACCTATATGGTCTTTGTTGTGAGAGGATTTTTAGGTGATCAAAGTGTTGTGATCACCAAAGTTTCATCTTTGTTCTTTGAGGAGGCGGACTTGCGGGTTCGCGGTGTTTTCGAGTTCGTGTGTGAACTCGGTGTTTGAGGTGCAGCCTCGGCGAGCTAGTGGGCTTGCGGTGTGTACGACACTAGAGAGTCCAAGGAGTTCAAGTGTGAACTCGCCTTGTAGGTGTTGCGGCACCGGATGATCCAGTGGGAACGATTTTAGTGAAAATCCTTCATAGTGTTGAAGGCGGGGATGTAGAGCAAGTGTGCTCGAACCTCGAAACAAATCTCCCGTGTTTGCGATTTCTCACTCTCTCTATCTCTTACTTGTTTATATCTTGCATACTTTATTGCTTTCATCTTTATATGCTTGATATATATTGTGTGCTTAATTGATATATGCTTGGGGATTATTTGCTAACACTTGTATTCAACCAAGAGAGCCAACGCGGCACCTCAACTCTTATTTAGAAGAAAGTCCAGAGCCCTTCACGGGGAATCCGGCTACACTCTTGTGTTATACGTGGTGTTTAGTTTAAGAAGTTTAATTTGAGTTAAATAAGTTTTAATTCCGCATTATTTGACCATTAGATTAGCCATCACCTATTCACCCCCTTTTAGGTGATTTACAATTGGTATCAGAGCCAAGTGCTCTTGATTTGGGTCTTACAACCTAGAGTTAAAGATCCTCATTTTATAGCTAATCACAATATTTGTTTACACACACCATGGATTTCATGTCACCTCCCACCTTTGACATTCTTAACATCCAAACTTGGAAGGTTAAGATGTCTTTATTCCTCAAAGGCCTAGACATTCATGTTTATTTTGCCACTATTAAAGATTCTTATTGTTTAAATGGCAAAAATATTGAGGCTAATGCAAAATCCCTACATGCTTTAAAGTCAACCCTAAATGATGATTATTTATCTAGGGTTTCTAACATTGATTCGGCTTTTGTAGTATGGAACACCTTGATCTCCCTTGGCGAAAAAGAACAATATTATGCGGGGAGCGATTCGGATGTTGGAAGTGACACCTCCAACGTGTGCTACATGGTCCAAGGGGATAACCCCCTTGAGGTAACTACCGAATCCGAGGTAGATGAAGATGTTGATATATCCTATGATGAGCTTACATCATTTTGTCAACAACTCTTAGAAAAATATGACATGCTTAAAAAGGGTAACAAGAAAATGAAAAAGAAATTTGATTGCATGTTAAATGAAAAAGATTCTTTACAAGAAAATTTTGAAATTATTTCAAAGAAAATGAGTCTTTGAAAAATGAGAATGTTTCCTTAATGTCTAAATTAATGATCTTTGTGAAGGAAACACTAATTTGAAAAATAAAATTATTTTGGTGGAAAAACAAAAGGAAGTTGCTTTGCATGAAAACACTTCTTTAAAATGAAAAATTGTTGAAAAAGAAAAAGTTAATGTTTCTAAAAAGAAAAAGACTATTGATCATGCTCTTCATGCCACAACCTTTGATAAAAATGAAGTTAAATTTTTAAAAATAAAATTGATTGTTTGAGCTCAACTTTGAGCACATGTGCATTTAATCATAAGAAGTTGGAGTCTTTGTTTTCAAAGAAACAAGCTCCACATGGTCATGCACATCATCCTCATCATGCATATGCACATTTTGCACGCCATGACCACACCCACACTCATATGCATCCTAAAGTGTACAAATGTACACATTGTGGCCGCAAAGGCCATCTAGCAAATTTTGTTATAATAAGATAAATGCTTTAAATTTTGCTAATAAGAAAAATGTTTTAGGTTCCTTACAAAGCTAACCCTCAAGGACCCAAAAGAAAATGGGTACCAAAATCCCCACCTTTTGTATTTGATGTAGGTGCGGGCTCTCACAAAACGTGAGAGGGATGGTCCTTGGTAGTGGATGTATGGACTTGATGGACACATATTTGATGCACCGCTATCAAGGAGGTTTGGTGGGACAACCACCATGTTTTGGAGATTTGGAGTATAGTTCTTTGGTTTGGTAACTATCTCTAAACTCCTAGTTTATTTACATGCTTATTCATATATAATATTTTTAGCATGTTCATATTTTTATTTGTTTTGTGCTTCATGTGGTAAATACTAGTTTAAATGTAGTTTTTATTAAAACTTGGATATATATATATATATATGTACAAGTAGTGAGCAACAAATTGATTCATATATATTTGCACTTCATTGTTCATTTATACTCACTATATGCACATGTATAGCCTAGTTTTGATGATTCTCTCAATTACACTTGTTTTGCCTATTTTCATGTTTTACTTCATGTATATGTAGTTTGTATTCAAATCTAATAATATACATGTATACCCCATAAGTCATTTGCCTTCATGAAATTTACTTTATGGACTCATTTTATGTTTGGGATATGTATGAATATTGTTAGTTTTGAATAAAAATATACATATGCCTAGAAGCTTGTTTTTAAGATGAAAAATGAATTTTTATGATTTTTCAATTTTATATGAAAAATAAACTTTCATGATTTGTTTGATAAAATAATATTCATGTTTGTTTTGAGCATTATTGATTATTTTCATGAAAATGCTATTTACATGATTTTTTAAACACTCACACTTCATTTGTTTTGTCATGACCTTGTTTCATGAATATCTTTATGAGCTTTATCGACCTTGAGTGTTGAATTTTGTGTATTTAGTATGTTTCATGAATACATATGTATTGGTTTCATGTTTTGAAGGATCTTTAACTAGTTTTTCAAAAATTAATCTAACTAGTTATTTATTCTTCATTTGGTAGTGTTTTCAATACTAAAAATATTTTTCAAACCCTATTTTTCAAAACCCCTACCAACATCGTCATGGGCGGATGGATGGGCGAGTATGCCTTGTAAGCCCTATTGAAAATCTTTTAACTTGTGCATATAAAGGGTGGTAGGTTATGAGTTATATACTTGATCTCAATTGGTATTTTCATTTTGTATATACTCATATTTTGTTTCCTATATATGTATGCTTCATTTCAAATAATATCTATTCCTATTAGTATTGCCTTTTTCATACATATATATGTTTTTGGAACTCAAGCTCAAACAAATACATATTTTTTATACTTGAGTTAAAATCAATTCAATTGGTATCAATTTACATATTTAAAGCACAAAGTTTGTTTATGCTAAGCCTAATTCAAATCTTGTTTTTCAATTGATTTCTCAATTGATATTTTAATAAGCTTATGCATTATTAATATTTTTATTGGTATCAAAAATATGCAATACTTTTCAATTGGTATCAATATGATTCTATTTTTAAATTCAAATCTGTATTGTTTATTTACAATAATTGGTATCTTAAAATTTGATTACGAATGCTTGTGGTACCTTAAAATTTTTTATGATATCTTAAAATTTGATTTACTAAGATATCTCAAGATTTGTTTTCATTGAGAAAATTCAAAATTTTGTTTTAACAAGAAAATTAAAAATGTTTTGATTTATATTGCCTATATGCAAGGAGAGCTTAACATCTCTTCTACATATAGATTCATGTTGAGTGTATCTTATATTGAGGAGCTTGACAACTCTTCTTTATACGGTACACGTGTGTAGGGGGAGCTTCACATCTTCTCTTATGCATTGCATATTATGTGTTATGTGAATTAGGGCTTGTCATCCCTTCTTCATGTAATGCATGTATGTATGGAAGTTAACTTAGCGTCTTCCTCCTCATGAATGTATATCGCATATATCTCTTATTGATTTGAGTTCACCTCCTTGAGGGGGGAGAACATTATTTTTATGTTTACTTTAACCCCTTTATTAATGATTGACAAAAAGGGGGAGAAGTATTTTAGTATATATGCATGTTTTCCTTACTTTATTCATAAAGGGGAGAAGGATTTATGTTTATGCATATATGTTTTTGTTTGCAAATAGGAGAAAAAGAATTTGATGTGTTTTATAATTGATTGGCATGTTTATCTCCTTGTATTTGCATGCATGTTTATGAGCCTTCATTGCATATTTATTTGTTTATTGTGATGCATGAGTTAAGGGGGAGCTTCTTTGAAGCTTTACTTTAATCCATGCATATATAACTCCATGAGTTTTGTCATCATCAAAAAGGGGGAGATTGTTGGCCCAAAGGCCTATCAATCTAGTTTTGATGATGATCAACTCATGTAGTTATGGTACTAATGATCTTGTGTTTAATTAGTTTCAGATTTGTGATCAAGATCTTAGTAGGTGTGTAGCTTCAACAAATGATTTAAAGTCAAGTTTTGGAGCTAGCACAGTTTGATTCAAGAGCTTGTGCATCAAGACCACATCAAGTACTCAAGAGGAGTCTAGCTCTATGGATCAGTTTGGAACAAGTCAAGAAGAGGAGAAGACTTCAAGTGAAGACTTCAAGATTAAGACTTGTGTCTAGGTTTGTTTTATAAGATTTTGTTTTTATTAAAATGTAAAGGATAGAATAGTTGGTGGATTACTCAAGTATATCTTATACACACACACACTCTTGATTTAGATGAGTTTTCATAAAAAAAATTTTATTTTGAAAAATACAAAAGAGTTTTCTTTTAGAAAAATACCGGTTTGATTTTTGGTATTCAAAGTTTACATGTCTTTAACCAAAACCATGTTTAGTGCTTATTGTCAAAACATAGATATTTCACCATGTATGTGTAGTGGATCATATCCATACACTCTATGCTTTCAAAGAGTTTAAAATATCTTGTTTTTGTATTTGGAGAAGTTTTGGAAAAACCAATTTTGAAAAAATACAGTTTTCGTTTTTAGCCAAAATTTTCAAGTTACAAAAATAGTTTAAATTGTTTGTAACATGTCTTGATTTTGCTCAAACATGTTTGTATATCAAAGTATAATATTGAACCTATTTTTGTAGATTTTTCGTAATTTTATGGGATTTTATTTAAGCCAAAAAGACAACCTTTTATATCCCTAATTTGACCTGACCTGACTTCTGTCGGTCGACCGGACCGGTCGACCGAGCTTGAAGTCGGTCGACCAAGTCAGTCGACCGACGTACAAAGAACGTGCATGCCAGCTTGGCTGGAGGGCCGGTCGACCAGGTCGGTCGACCGCCAGAGAGCTCTGCTCTCTGGAAAGCCCCGGTCGACTGGACAGAGAGTCTGCTCTCTGTATCCAGGCCTCGGTCGACCGGGCCGGTCGACCGATGGCACAACGGTCAGAAATCTGACCGTTGGCCGGTCGACCGGGCGGTCGACCGACAGGTCAATCTGGCTCCCAACGGTTAGTTTTTTCTAGCCCTATAAATTGGGGCTTTTGGGGGCTGTTTTAGTTAAGAATTTTAGAGAATTTTAAAGATAGTTTTTCCTAATCTATTAAGAGCTTTTCTCCACTCATTTGAGAGCAAATAGTTCCAATCAAAAGGGGAGTTTATCAAGAGTGTTTCAAAGTGATTTTCTTGAGTTTTCCTCCACCATTTCAATCCTAGTTTTCTCACACAACTCTTGAGCTATCCATTGCTATATCTACCTATAGGGTCTTTGTTGTGAGAGGATTTTTAGGTGATCAAAGTGTTGTGATCACCAAAGTTTCATCTTTGTTCTTTGAGGAGGCGGACTTACGGGTTCGCGGTGTTTTCGAGTTCGTGTGTGAACTCGGTGTTTGAGGTGCAGCCTCGGCGAGCTAGTGGGCTTGCGGTGTGTACGAGACTAGAGAGTCCAAGGAGTTCAAGTGTGAACTCGCCTTGTAGGTGTTGCGGTACCGGGTGATCCAATGGGATCTGTAAGTTCACCTAGAGGGGGGGTGAATAGGTGATGGCTAATCTAATGGTCACTTAATGCCAAATAATGCGGAAGCTAAAAACAATTATGACCTAATAAAACTTTTTACACTAAACACCACGTATAACCAAAGAGTGTTGCCGAATTTCCCGTGAAGGGCTCTGGACAAACTCCTTTAGATTCCCCTTGAATGGGTTGAGGTGCCGCGTTGGCTCTCTTGGTTGAATACAAGTGTTAGTCAACAATCCCAAGCAATATATCAATATGAGCACAAGGAATATATCATGCATATAAAGGTAAAGACAAGATAAGTAATGCAAGATATAAACAAGGAGATAGAGAGAGAGATGGCAATCGCAAACACAAAGGTATGTTTCGAGGTTCGAGCACACTTGCTCTACATCCCCGCCTTCGACACACGAAGGATTTCCACTATGCAAGATCCCAATGGATCTCTCCCCGTGCCGTAACACCTACAAACCCTCAGACTCCCTAGTCCTGTACACACGCAAGCCCCACAAGCTTGCCGAGGCCGCACCTCAAACACGGAGTTCACACCCGAACTCGAAACAACGCAGACACACACATCCGCCTCCTCAAAGTACAAGAAATGATCTCTAGGTGATCTAAACACTTTGATCACCAATAAAGACTCTCACTACAACACTCCTAAAAGATGAATAGCAATGGATAGCTCAAGTGTGGTGTGAGAAAAACAAGGATGAGAGTGGTGGAGGAAAACTCAAGAAATTCACTTTAACACTCTTGATAAAAACTCTCCTTTTAATTGGAAGTATTGGCTCTAAATTTTGTGGAGAAAAACCTCTGAAAATAGTAGGAAAAACTGGCTCTAAAAGTCTCCAAAATCTTGGCTCAAAACAATGACCAAACCCCCAAATTTATAGGCTAGGAAAAACTAGCCTTTGGGGTCTGTCAGACCTGCCGGTCGACCCGCCGGTCGACCGCCAACGGTCAGAAATCTGACCGTTGGAGCCACGGTCGACCGCCCGGGTCGACCGAGCCACTGGAGCAGAGAGTAGAACTCTCTGTCGGTCGACCCGTACGGTCGGCCGAAATTTCCAGAGAGCAGAGCTCTCTGGAGCGGTCGACCGTCCGGTCGGCCGTCCTCCAGTGCACAAAGGCGTGCACGTCTGTGCACGTCGGTCGACCGATCCGGTCGACCGACTTCAGACCAAGTCGACTATACAGTCGACTTGCTGAAGCCTGGAAACTGTTTTTCTGGGATTAAAAACTAAGTCTTTTGGTTCAAATAAAATCCCATAAAATACTTAAAAAATCTACAAAAATAGTTTAACCAATATACTTTGATATACAAACATGCTTGCACAAAATCAAGGCATGTTATAAAAGATTTGGACTATTTTTGTATGTTGGAAATATTGGTTCAAATGAAAACTTGTATTTTTCTAAAACTTGTTTTCCAAACTTTCATCAAATACAAAAACAAGATATACTTTTAAAGCATAGTGTGTATGGATATGATCCACTACACAATCAAGATGAAATATCTATGTTTTTGGCATTAAGCTCTAAATATGGTTTTGGATAAAAGACATGCATATAAGACATTCCAAAAACCAAAAGAGTATTTTTCCAAAATGAAAGTCTTTTCTAAATATGAAAATTCTTTTATGAAAAGACAACTAAATCAAGAGTGTGTGTGTGATATATATTTGAGCAATCCACCAACTATTCTATCCTTTACATTTTATCTAAAACACAAAAATCTTATACCTAGACACAAGTCTTGATCTTGAAGTCTTCCCTTGAAGTCTTCTCACCTTCTTGACTTGGTCCAAACACGATCCAACGAGCTCAACTAATGATATGGACTTGATGCATAGGCTCGTGAATCAACCGGTGCTAGCTCCAAAACTTGACTTTAAATCCTTTGTTGAAGCTCCACACCTACTAAGATCTTGATAACAAATCTGTCACTAATTAAACACAAGATTATTAGTAATATAACTACATGAGTTAATCATCATCAAAACTAGAGTGATGGGCCTTTGGGCCAACAATCTCCCCCTTTTTGATGATGACAAAACTCATGAAGTTATATATGTATGGATTAAAGTAAAGCTTCAAAGAAGCTCCCCCTTAACTCATGCATACCAAATAAACAATAATATATGACAATGAAGCTCATAAACATGTATGCAATGTATGGAGATAAAACATGAAATCCTTTTTCTCCTAGTTGCAATACAAAACATATGTGCATAACTAACAAGGAAAGACAAATACTTCTCCCCCTTAAGCAATGAAAACATGCATATAAACTCAAATACTTCTCCCCCTTTTTGTCACTCATCAACAAAGGGTTCAAAGTAAAATTAAATCAAACAATTTTTTTCTCCCCCTTTTTGTCAAAAACAAAGAGATCAAGAAGGGGTAATACAAATCAATCAATAAAGATTTATATGCGATATACATTCATGAAGAGGAAGACGCTAAGTTAGCTTCCCTACACATATACATTACATGAAAGAGGGATGACAAGCCCTAATTCACATAACGCATATTATGTAATGCATAAGAGGAGATGTGAAGCTCCCCCTACACATGTATATCATATAAAGAAGAGTTGTCAAGCTCTTCAATTTATAATATACTCAACATGAATCTATATGTAAGAGAGATGTTAAGCTCTCCTTGCATATAGGAAATACAAATCAAAAATTTTGAATATTTCTTTATCAAAACAAAGTTTTGAACTTTTCTCAAGAAACACATTTTGAGATATCAAGTAAACATATTTTTTATTTTGATATCAATTTTGAAAACATATTGCATAAGCTTTAAGAATTACCAATTGAAAGTTGAATTAAGCTTAGCATATATATATTATGCTTTAAGAGTGTGAATCAATTGTAAATCAAGCACAAATAGATCACATATATGTATGAAAAGATAATACCATAGAAATTGATATAATTTAAATTTGAAAGCATTCATACATACAATCAAAATATGAGTATATAAAAATCATATTGATACCAATTGAAAATATCCAATGATACCAATTGAAGAGTAAGCTTATCATATACTCTACCATATGAAGAATTTGCACTAGTTAATATGAAAATGTTTTAAAAACTAGTACGGAATCCTTCAAGCAAGGAATAAAGCAAAAATGTCAATTAATCTCAATATTCCTTTAAATCATGAAGACATGAAAATCATCACACATTTTTTTATTAAAATAAAATTTATATTTCAAGATATATGTATGTTTTGACAACACAATAAGTATACATACATATCTTTTAAATACAATTGAGTCCATATAAATAGATTTGCATTAAAGGCAAATGACTCAAGAGGTATACATGTATATCTTAAAGTTTGGCAAAATACACATTTACATGAAATGAAAACACATGATCATAAATCAAATCCAAAAAGTGGGAATACAAGTTTAAAGATGTATGTATCATTAAAACCAAGCAATACAAGCACATTTCATGGGTTCAAATAAGCATTCAAGCACAAATATAAACAGATTTATTTGTGGCCCACGATATGTACAAGTATAAATCCTAGTGTTGACAAAAACTAACATATAAACTAATATTCAAATCATGAAGCATCAAATAAATTTTGAGAACACAAAGGAATTTATGATTGAAGAATAGTAAGATCATGTGTATGTCTCATAAACTAATTTGAAGAACAATTAACTAGTTTAAATAGATTTTTGACAAACTAGTTAAAGATCCTTCAAAAACATGAAATCATATGTTTTTCATGAATTATACTAAATACATAAAAGTTCAAGCACTCATAATCCATAAAGCTCAAAATTAGAAAAGTATAAGATGAGTGTTTAAAGGTTATGTAAATGACATTTTTCATGAAAATAGACATTGAAGCTCAAAAAGTTCATTAAGTCACATTTTTAACAAAACAAAAACATGAAAATCATTTTTTTCATTAAAACAATAAACTTCTAGGCATATGTATGATTTATCCAATCCTAGCAATACACATACATATCCCAAACATAAAAGAGTCTATTAATAATGTTTGCATGAAGGCAAGAGACTCACGAGTATACATGTATATTTATTAGATTTGAATTAAAAATACATATACATGAAGTAAAGCATAAAAATTGGCAAAACAAGTATAATGAAAGAATCATCAAAACTAGGCTATACATGTGCATATAGTGAGTACAAATGAATAATGAAGTGCAAATGTATATGAATCAAATGTGGCTCACTACTTGTACATGTATAAATCCAAGTTTTGACAAATATTACATCTAAACAAGATTCTACCACATGAAGCACAATAAATCATAAAATATGAACATGCTATGAATATTATGAATGAACAAGCATGAACATAAATGAAATAGGAGTTTAGAGATTGTTACCAACTCCAAAGCTCCAAACATGGTGGTCGTCCCACCAAACTTCCTTGATAGCGGTGCATCAAATGTATGTCCTTCTAGTCCATGCAACCACCATCAAGGCACCAATTCTCTCACGTTTTGTGAGAGCCCTCACCTACATCAAATACAAAAGGTGGGGACTTTGGTACCCATTTTTTCTTGGGTCCTTGGGGTTAGTCTTGTTGTAAGGCACCCAAACATCTTTATTAGCAAAATTAAAATGATGCAACTTGTCATAACAAAATTTTGCTAGATGGCCTTTGCGGTCACAATGTGTACATTTGTACACCTTAGAATGCTTATGAGTGTGATTGTGATCGTGGCGTGCAACATAAGCAAATGCATGATGATGTGCATGAACATGTGGAGTTTGTTTCTTCGCAAACAAAGACTCTAATTTCTTGTGATTAAATGCACACGAGCTCAAAGTAGAGCTCAAACTATCTATTTTATTTTTCAAATTCTTAATCTCACTATCATCAATGGTAGCATGTAAAGAGTAGTGAAAATAGAATCATTTTTCTTCTTTTAGAAACTTTTTCTTTTTCTTTTTCACAAATTTTTCTTTTCAAAGACTTATTTTCTTGAAAAACAACTTCCTTTTATTTTTTCACCAAATCAACTTTATTTTTCAACACAGTGTTTCCTTCACAAAGATTATTTAATTTGGTCATCAAGGAAACATTCTCATTTTTCAACATCTCATTTTCCTTTTCAATGCATGCAACCTTATTTTCTAATGAATCTTTTTCATTAAGCATGCAATCAAATTCCTTTTTCAAATTTTTTTTATCTTTTTCTAAACATACAATGTTACTTCTAAATGAATCATGTTCTTTATGCATGCAAGCAATGTTCTTTTTCAAATTTTTATTTTCTTTCTTAATCATGTCATATTTTTCAAGCACAAGTTGACAAAAAGTAGTAAGCTCATCATATGACATGTTATCACCCTCCTCGGATTCGGTAGTTACCTCAGGGGGTTATCCCCTTAGACCATATAGCACTTGTTGGAGGTGTCGCTTCCAACATCCGAATCGCTCCCGGCATAATATAGATCCTTTTCGCCAAGGGAGGTGAGGGTGTTCCAAACTACAAAAGCCGAATCAAAGTTAGAAACTCTAGATAAATAAACATCATCTAGGGTAGACTTTAAAGCATTAAGGGCTTTTGCATTAGCCTCAATATTCTTACCATATAAACAATAATCATTATTAGTGATGGCAAGATAAACATGATAACCTAGGGCTTTGAGGTACAAGGACATCTTCACCTTCCATATATGGATGTTAAGAATGTCAAACATGGGTGGTGACATGAAGTCCATGGTGTGTGTACAAATATTGTGATTAGCCTAAAATGAAGATCTTTAACTCTAGGTTGTTAGACCCAAATCAGAGTACCAAGCTCTGATACCAATTGTAAGTTCACCTAGGGGGGTGAATAGGTGATGGCTAATCTAATGGTCACTTAATGCCAAATAATGCGGAAGCTAAAAACAATTATGACCTAATAAAACTTTTTACACTAAACACCACGTATAACCAAAGAGTGTTGCCGAATTCCCCGTGAAGGGCTCTGGACAAACTCCTCAAGATTCCCCTTGAATGGGTTGAGGTGCCGCATTGGCTCTCTTGGTTGAATACAAGTGTTAGTCAACAATCCCAAGCAATATATCAATATGAGCACAAGGAATATATCATGCATATAAAGGTAAAGACAAGATAAGTAATGCAAGATATAAATAAGGAGATAGAGAGAGAAATGGTAATCGCAAACACAAAGGTATGTTTCGAGGTTCGAGCACACTTGCTCTACATCCCCGCCTTCGACACACGAAGGATTTTCACTATGCAAGATCCCAATGGATCTCTCCCCGGTGCCGCAACACCTACAAACCCTCGGACTCCCTAGTCCCGTACACACGCAAGCCCCACAAGCTTGCCGAGGCCGCACCTCAAACACGGAGTTCGCACCCGAACTCGAAACAACGCAGACACACATGTCCGCCTCCTCAAAGTACAAGAAATGATCTCTTGGTGATCTAAACACTTTGATCACCAATAAAGACTCTCACTACAACACTCCTAAAAGATGAATAGCAATGGATAGCTCAATTGTGGTGTGAGAAAAATAAGGATGAGAGTGGTGGAGGAAAACTCAAGAAATTCACTTTAACACTCTTGATAAAAACTCTCCTTTTAATTGGAAGTATTGGCTCTAAATTTTGTGGAGAAAAACCTCTGAAAAGAGTAGGAAAAACTGGCTCTAAAAGTCTCCAAAATCTTGGCTCAAAACAATGACCAAACCCCAAATTTATAGGCTAGGAAAACTAGCCGTTGGGGTCTGTCAGACCTGCCGGTCGACCCGTCGGTCGACTGCCAACGGTCAGAAATCCGACCGTTGGAGCCACGGTCGACCGCCCGGGTCGACCGAGCCACTAGAGCAGAGAGTAGAACTCTCTGTCGGTCGACCCGTACGGTCGGCCGAAATTTCCAGAGAGCAGAGCTCTCTGGAGCGGTCGACCGTCCGGTTAGCCGTCCTCCAGTGCACAAAGGCGTGCACGTCTGTGCACGTCGGTCGACCGATCCGGTCGACCGACTTCAGACCAAGTCGACTATACAGTCGACTTGCTGAAGCCTGAAAACTGTTTTTCTGGGGTTAAAAACTAAGTCTTTTGGTTCAAATAAAATCCCATAAAATACTTAAAAATCTACAAAAATAGTTTAACCAATATACTTTGATATACAAACATGCTTGCACAAAATCAAGGCATGTTATAAAAGATTTGGACTATTTTTGTATGTTGGAAATATTGGTTCAAATGAAAACTTGTATTTTTCTAAAACTTGTTTTCCAAACTTTCATCAAATACAAAAACAAGATATACTTTTAAAGCATAGTGTGTATGGATATGATCCACTACACAATCAAGATGAAATATCTATGTTTTTGGCATTAAGCTCTAAATATGGTTTTGGATAAAAGACATGCATATAAGACATTCCAAAAACCAAAAGAGTATTTTTCCAAAATGAAAGTCTTTTCTAAATATGAAAATTCTTTTATGAAAAGACAACTAAATCAAGAGTGTGTGTGTGTGATATATATTTGAGCAATCCACCAACTATTCTATCCTTTACATTTTATCTAAAACACAAAAATCTTATACCTAGACACAAGTCTTGATCTTGAAGTCTTCCCTTGAAGTCTTCTCACCTTCTTGACTTGGTCCAAACACGATCCAACGAGCTCAACTAATGATGTGGACTTGATGCATAGGCTCGTGAATCAACCGTGCTAGCTCCAAGACTTGACTTTAAATCCTTTGTTGAAGCTCCACACCTACTAAGATCTTGATAACAAATCTGTCACTAATTAAACACAAGATCATTAGTAATATAACTACATGAGTTAATCATCATCAAAATTAGAGTGATGGGCCTTTGGGCCAACAGGATCGATTTTAGTGGAAATCATTCATAGTGTTGAAGGCGGGGATGTAGAGCTAGTGTGCTCGAACCTCGAAACAAATCTCCCGTGTTTGCGATTGCTCTCTCTCTCTATCTCTTACTTGTTTATATCTTTCATACTTTATTGCTTTCATCTTTATATGCTTGATATATATTGTGTGCTTAATTGTTATATGCTTGGGGATTGTTTGCTACACTTGTATTCAACCAAGAGAGCCAACGCGGCACCTCAACTCTTATTTAGAAGTAAGTCCAGAGCCCTTCACGGGGAATCCGGCTACACTCTTGTGTTATACGTGATGTTTAGTTTAAGAAGTTTAATTTGAGTTAAATAAGTTTTAATTCCGTATTATTTGACCATTAGATTAGTCATCACCTATTCACCCCCCTCTAGGTGATTTACAGGACCGAGGTGGACCCTTCAGCTGAGGATCAGGCCTACTTCGAGGAGCAGGTGGATCAGCCGTAGCTTCGTCCCGTTTCCCCACTCGCGAGCTTCTCTCTTCCAGCTCGTGAGTCATTATCTTTTGTACCCTGTACAGTCTACTTTTGTACTATCTGGTGATGTAATATTATATCATAATCTGTGATGACTAAGTACTTGTACTATTTTGTGTTAGAATGTATAACACCAAGTATTTCCGCACTCTGATCCCTGTTTTATGTTGTGTTGATGCTTAGCGTACATACGTGATGGTACCATCGCCTTACGTATGTACGTCGCAGTGGCGTCCCCGTACCCACCTGATCGGGGCGCCACAGGTTGGTATCAGAGCCTAGGCTCTCACACCTTCAGTACATCCGGTCTGCAAATTAATATTGGGTTAATTTGTGACTAAGTCACACGAGTCTTTGCTATACATTCCAATCACAAGTACAAAGTTATCTATTCCTTTCTTGAAATCCATCCCTTGATTTCTGAAATCTCATATTCTGTCACCTTTTCAGTCGGCTCGAATATGGAGAGACGAGGGACACGTAACAGTCCCGACACTTCCCGTGAAGGTCCGTATGGAGAGAACGACATAATGAGGATACTTCAGGGATGATGAATAGTCAGCAGCAGCAAACAGAGCTCTTGCGATAAGGATTGTTGACTGCACCCCGAGAGCAGAGGTCGGGTACTGTATCAGATTTCAGAAGATTACAGCTGGCAGACTTTTTGGGCATGGAGAAGCCCCTGGATGCAGAGCAGTGGTTAATCGACATGACTGATCTTCTGAAGGCAGCCAGAATTCCTGGTGAGAACCAGGTTAAAGTGGCCAAGATCCAGCTGAAAGATGTGGCGAGGACCTGGTGGTTAGGCGAAGATGCGAGATTGGAGAAGCCCATCTCTTGGGACTAGTTCTCGAAGGGCTTCTATGAGAGATTTTTCCCTACAACAGCTCAGAAGGAGATGGAGGAGCATTTATCAGGCTGCAGCAGTGAAATCGATCGGTGGATGAGTATGCTGCTGAATTCCTGAGACTTAGTCGGTTTGCACCATATATGGTAGCCGACGAGGAGAGGAGAGCTAGCAGGTTTCAGCAAGGATTGAGAGTGGATATCCAGATGTTGCTTATACCCCACCAGCTGAAGACATATTCCCAAGTTCTTTCTATAGCTCGTGATGTGGAGCAGGGATTGGAGAAGAAGAGGAGAGTTGAGCTGCAGTACAAGCCTATGAAGCGCCAATTCCAGCAGGTGCACAGAGGGAATCCAATCAGATCTTTTGGTGCCCCAGTAGCCAAGCGGCCTTTTTAGCCTCCTTCTCTGCAGCTTGTGTGCGAATACTGTCAGAAGCCTGGACACAATCAGCGGAACTACCGTATGGCCAATGGGCTGTGTTTGGCATGCGGATCTAGCAACCACTCAGTAGGAGAGTATCCATTCAAGAAGACCTGGAATGCAGCTCCTACACAACCAGCACTTCCAGCACGAATGGCACCACCAGCACTTCCAGCACAAGTGGCACCACCAGCACTTCCAGCTTGAGCAGCTCCCCCTAGCATTTTCAGCACCACCGATGAGGAGGAATCCAGGACCAGTAGGCAGAGGAGCTCCACTTTCTCCCCAGCATCGGACTTTGGGTCAGGCTCAGAGGGGGCCCAGGACCGGAGTAGGACGCGGGAGAGGCCAGGCCTACAACTTGACAGCAGAAGAAGCTGAGGCATCTGGAGAAGTAGTGGCAGTACAATTTTGATCCACTCAGTTCCAGTCTTATCACTCTTTGACTCCGGTGCATCACATTGCTTCATATCCAGTAGATTTACTGCTTTGCATTCTATACCCCTAGTATGTATGGGTGACCAATGGGAATTAGTACGGGGAATGGGGTAGTCATTACTAACAAGATTTGCAAGACGTGCACTGTGGAGTTATGTGGTTGAAATTTGGAGGCCGACATGTTCGTACTGGACACTGGAGGGTATGATGTGATCCTAGGCATGACTTGGCTTAGCAAGTATCATACGGTGATCAACTGTCAGAACAAGAAGGTGATCTTCAGAATTTCACACCAACTAGAGTTTCAGTTCTTGGAGAACACAGGTCCCTCCGGAAGGAAGATCAACTGGATTGTGCCACTGCTGAAAAGAAGAAGACGGTGTCAGTGTGGAATGAATTCCTGGATGTATTTGAGGAGATATCAGGACTTCCACCTGACAGAGTTGTGGAGTTATATATTGACATTATTCTAGGAGCGACTCTCATCTCTAAAGTACCTACCGGATGACACCAACTGAATTGGTTATATTGAAGGAGCAGCTGCTGGAGTATTCGAGCAAGGGTCTGATTAGACCGAGTACTTCACCTTGGGGAGCACCAGTGTTGTTGGCAGACAAGAAGGATGGTGGCAAGAGGTTGTGCATTATTACAGAGAATTGAACAAAGCCACCATTAAGAACAAGTACCCTTTGCCGAGGATTGATGATCTCTTTGATCAACTTCATAGAGCCCAAGTGTTCTCAAAGTTAGATCTGCAGTCGGGGTACCATCAGTTGAAGGTGAAGAAGAAAGATATCCAGAAGACGGCATTTAGGACTCGTTATGGTCATTACGAGTTCTTAGTTATGCCCTTTGGAATTACAAACAGTCTTTATGGACTTGATAAATAGAATCTTCTCACCATATTTGAATAAGTTTGTGTTGGTGTTCATTGATGAAATTTTGGTCTATTCCAAAATAAAGAGGAGCATGCGGAGCATCTGAGGGTTGTGCTACAGACGCTCCGACTTGAGCAGCTTCATGCCAAACTTAGTAAGTGTGAGTTCTGGCTGGAGAGTATAGCATTCGTGGGCCATGTTGTTTCTAAGGAAGGAATCTCGGTGGATCCCAGTAATATTCAGGCGGTGGAGGATTGGCCAACTCTGAAGTCAGCAACAGAGATCAAGAGCTTCATCGGATTAGCTGGATATTATCGAAGGTTCATGCAGGACTTCTCTAAGATTGCAGCTCCTTTGACCAAGCTTACCGGGAAGGGAGAGAAGTATATATAGACTGAGGAGTGTGTGCCTGCCTTTGAGGAGTTGAAGAACAAGTTGATTTCAGCTCCAATCTTGAAGACACCCTCAGGGACAGGAGGAATGGTTGTATACAGTGATGCTTCAGGAAGGGTCCTGAATGTGTATTGATGCAACATGGGCATGTGGTGGCTTATGCATCCAGGCAGTTAAAGCCACATGAGAAGAACTACCAACGCATGATTTAGAGCTGGCGGCTGTGATCTTTGCATTGAAGATATGGAGGCATTACCTGCTGGGTGACCGAGTGTTGATATACACCGATCACAAGAGCTTTAAGTACATTTTCACTCAGAAGGAGTTGAACATGAGGTAGAGGCGATGGCTTGAGTTGATGGCAGATTATGATATAGATCTGTAGTACCATCCTGGCAAGGTTAATGTTGTGCCGGATGCCTTGAGTAGGAGACCTGAAACCAACATTGCAGTGCTGCTCACTCAGCAAGAGGAGTTACTCAAGGAGATGAGGCGGCTAGACTTGATGGTGATTCGGAGGGCCAGTGGATCCATGTAGTTGATGGCATTTTAGATCCAGCCGACATTGATGGAGGAGATCAGAGAAGTACAGAGAGAAGATCCCAGATTGCTGAAGTTCAGGGAGCAAGTGGAAGCAAGGCTGAGGTCAGATGTTTGCATACATACTGATGGTGCACTCTATTTCAGGGGTAGAATTTGTGTGCCTCAGGGGAAGATTAGACAGAAGATCTTAGCTGAGGCCCACAGTCTCAGCTTACTCTATACACCCTGAAGGAACTAAGATGTATCAGAATCTGAAGCAACATTTCTGGTGGAATGCGATGAAGAGAGAGATCGCATAATATGTGGCACAGTGTCTAGTGTGCCAGCAAGTGAAGGCTGAACACCAGAGACCAGCTGGATTACTACAGCCTTTGCCAATACCAGAATGGAAATAGGAGCATGTTACTATGGATTTGTTACCGCTCTACCCCGCAGTTCAAAGGGGAACAATGCAGTATGGGTAGTTGTTGACCGTCTCACTAAGTAAGCACATTTCATACCATTCAGAGTGGGACAATCTACAGAGCTTCTGGCAGACAAGTACATGAGGGAGATTATTCGATTGCATGGAGTTCCTGTGAGTATCGTGTCGGACAGAGACACGAGGTTTAGATCTCGCTTCTGGGAGAGCCTTCAAGAGAGTATGGGGACCCGTCTGAAGTTTAGCACATCTTATCATCCAGAGATAGACGGGCAGTCCGAACGGACCATTCAGATCCTAGAAGACATGTTGAGGGCTTGTATGATAGACTTCAAGGGATCGTGGGAAGATCATCTACATTTGGCAGAGTTTTCCTACAATAACAGCTATCAGGCGAGCATCAAGATGGCTCCATTTGAAGCCCTATACGACAGGAGATGCAGATCACCATTGTGTTGGGATAAAGTTGGTGAGAGAAGACATTTGGGAGCATATGTGTAGCACAGGCAGTAGACAAGATCAGAACCATCCAGAGCACCTTCGTGCAGCACAGGACAGACAGAAGAGTTGGGCAGATTCCAATAGAAGACCGTTGGAGTTTCAAGTGGGAGAGCATGCGTTTCTGAGGATATCTCCGACCAAGGGAGTGATCAGATTTGGTGCACGTGGGAAGCTGAGCCCGAGGTATATAGGCCCGTTTGAGATATTGGAGCGCGTAAGAGAAGTGGCCTACAGATCGGCACTGCCACCATCACTGGAAGGAGTACACAATGTGTTCCATGTATCACAGCTGAGAAGATACATCAGGGATGAGAGCCATGTATTGGATTATTCAGAGTTGGAGTTGCAGCCAGATTTATCTTATACTGAGCAACCAATGGCTATTGTGGATAGAAGTGTCAAGACCCTGAAGAACCGGACCATCCCGTTGGTGCTTGTTTCATGGAACAGGCATAGTCCGGGAGAAGCCACTTGGGAGCGGGAAAATGCCATTCACGACCGTTACCCGCATCTGTTCGAGCCTTGAGTGGTAATTTTCTCATGAACTCCATCTCTTGTCTTATCACTTCTTTATTTCCATGTTCATCTCTTTCCTTGTTGAAATTTCGAGGACAAAATTTTTATTAGGTGGGCAGATTGTAGCACCCCGTTCCCGGGATACATACCCAGATACGTGTCCCAAATTTTTTCGACCATATTGTTCAATTTTCTTCCAGTATTTGCTTTTGAGTTGTGATTACTTATGTTATTGTGTATCGGATTGATTCTCAGACCTAGAGTCAGCCCTGATCCGGACCGGGAACCCGATACTAGCCTGTAGCCCGATTTGACCTTTCTGGAAGTCCGATTTGACCGATTTCAGTTTCAGACACTGTTTTCTAATCTTTTAGATTTTTCATGATTTTTTAAAATTTTCAAAATTTTCTGAAAAATCTTCAAAACCGGTGTCGGTCGCCATCACTGACTGATTCCGGCTTTTTAGTTTTCAAAAGGGATTAAATTTTCAAAAACGGCTTTCAATTATTTCTTAGAATTTTATTTTCTACCTAATACATTTTTTGAGATTTTTCTAAATTTATCAAAATTTCACCGATTTTGATGTCGGCCGGTATCGCCGGAAGATTCCAGGATTTTTAATTTGAAAACTAGATTGAATTTCTCAAATCCAATTTCATCAGACATCTTAAAGTAATATTTTATATTTTTGAGAATTTTTCGGAACGTTTCTGAAACAGTCAATTTTTCGCTCTATTAAATAAAAATATTATTTACCGACAATTTCTTTTCTTACTTTTTCCTTCTCTACTCCCCTACTTTATACTCCAAGATATTTTAATAAATTAATTATTTAATAATAAATTTATTTTTTACTATCTTCTTTTCTTTTTCCTTATTTTTTCCTTTTCTTTTATTTTCTTTCTTTTTCTTTCTTTTCTTATCTTCTCCTTTGACTTTCCCCATCCCCTGCGCCAGCCGCCTGCTCCCCTGCACAGCCGCCTGCAGCAGCCCATGGCTGCTGCTTCTGCCTCTTTCCCTCCCTTTTTCATCATTTTCATTTCCTTCTCCATTCTATTTAACCTTCATCTCCTTTTTTCCTTTTCATTTCATAATTCAAAAATCCCATCTCCTTCAACAAAACAAACCCATCTTCTTCAACTCCATGGCCGCCGTCTCCACCATCACCACCGCCGGCCACCCCTAGGCCGGCCATCCACTCCCCCACACCCCCTCTCCACTCCACCACCTCCTTCAACCTCCACCAACTCCCCACCATCTCCAATTTCAATATAACCCATCACCACCACCTCCCTTCCTCCTCCAAAATTCATCACCACCTCCATCAAATTCATCACTTTAACCATCCCATCATCACCTCCTCCTCCTCTTCTAACTCCCCACCACCTCCAACAACCACCACCACCACCATAACCACCACCACCACCAACTACCACCACCACCTCCACCAACAACACCACCAACCAAACAACTCCACCACCACCTCCCTCCCCTCCCCTAGGCCGCGTGCGCCGCCTACCCTCCCCCGGCAGCGCCGCCTGGCCGCCGGTGGTGGCCGGCCACCCCCTCCCCTCCATTTCCTTCTTTCTTTCTTTCTTTCTTTCTTCTTTCCTTTTTTAATTCTTTCTTTCTTTCTTTTCATTTCTTTTCTCTTTCCTTTCCCTAAATAAACCCACTTTTCCCTACATCCCTAAAATACCCATCCCCTCATTCCCAAATTACTTTTTCATATTTACAACCATACCCCCCCTTTTAATTCCTATTCCTTCTCTAAAAATACTCTATTTTCTCTTTCTCTCTCTCTCTCCTTCCTACAACTTTCTCTCTCCTCTCTCATTCCCTCTCTAATATTTATATATATCTATATTTATATATTTTAATATATACATATGGGCTAGTGGCTTGCTCGTACGGGTTCGCGGATTTCTCGGATATTAACCGGTATTTCATCCCGGTTTCAGGCGAGTGTCGTGTATTAAACTTAAAAATAACTACCCTTGATTTATAGCATGATATTGATATGTGGACATCTTGTTATTACCGTAACATGCCTGACACTTGCTAATGTAATGTTTAGTACATGATTTCTTGCTATACAAGCTTATAGATGGTATTGTACTCGGTATTTACCCGACACTTGACATGTTATACTTGATTCATGATTTATGGCACCGGCACTTGATAAATTATATTTGATACCTGATCCACGACGATATCTGACACCGGCACTTGATATGTTATACTTGATACCTGATCCATGACACTTGATATTAGACACCGGTACTTGATATATGTCATACTTGTCACCTGATCTTGACCCCTGGTATATGACACATGCTAACCCTTATTTGACATGCTTTCATGTGGTACAAGTACATTGACTTGACATCGTGACTCTGGACCGGACACTACCACCCCTGATACCTGTATTATATGACATATTCATGACTATCACTTTTACGGGGACTTGGCATGATTATTATATTATTACCAGATATTTGGTACTCCTGAACTCCTGAGCTCCTGTGTACTTGAACCCCTGAAATAGGGAGGCTCCTGACATTACTCCTAATATTATACTCCTATTGACCCCCGTAATAGGATAACCATGGATATTGGACTTTTGTGAGTACCCTGTGAACTTTATTATTTGACGCTCTATTATATTTAATCAACTTACATCGGGACGGGAAAATTGATGGGTATCGATATAGCTTCTGTGTTTATGGTGGCCATACATATGTTGTACAACTAACTCCTGTTGGATTCGACCTGGAGGCCACCAGGCGCTTCCGAGGGGTATACTGGCACCCCTACCCCCTTGACTGCCTGCCGGGTGTGCTATAATCCCCTGGGTATATCCCTGTGGGGAACGGTAACACTCTTATACTAAGACCTTCGGGCATATAGTAAGTACTGGTACCTAGCGGTACATTCCGGCTCAGTACCGGATACTCCTGGACCGTTGTCCCGGGCATGAACGGGACCCATTCTAAACATGGTTCATTGTTCCCCATCAATTTTCAATAACCAACCTCGCTTGACTTGTATGCGAAAGTATATGGTACGGGCTATATACCGAAACATACAAATTGAATGAGTCTTAATAATAACTTGATAATTTAATTTAATGTATTTTATTATAATTCCTTATTTACTATTCATTGTTGTTATTCCATACTTGCCGATTTGATAACATGATATTTGACCTGCGACACTTATTATTTCTTACTTGCCACTTGGCTTCTTTTTGCACTTGCTGGGTTGCCCACTACAACCCTGGATTTATATGTTCAGATTTAGCAGGTTGGACCGAGGTGGACCCTTCAGCTAAGGATCAGGCCTACTTCGAGGAGCAGGCGGATCAGCCGTAGCTTCGTCCCGTCTTCCCCACTCGCGAGATTCTCTCTTCCAGCTCGTGAGTCATTATCTTTTGTACCTTGTATAGTCTACTTTTGTACTATCTGGTGATGTATATTATATCACAATCTGTGATGACTAAGTACTTGTACTATTTTGTGTTGGAATGTATAACGCCACGTATTTCCGCACTCTGATCCCTATTTTGTGTTGTATTGATGCTTAGCGTACATACGTGATGGTACCATCGCCCTGGTATGTACGTCACAGTGGCGTTCCCGTACCCGCCGGATCGGGGCGCCATAATATCGGTGTGCATATAATCCAGAATCCCCTCGATGCAATAAGTCGCGGTGCCTAATCTCACCTCGGTCTTCCTCTGCATGTCTTAGCCTCAAAGGCCAAAGTCGGGTGCAATCATCATCTGAATTTATTGAAGTCACCACTTGCCTTGTAATCGTGCTACCCTCCAAGTAGTATAGGTTATTGCGTCGAACGCCTTTCAATATCACCATCCAGCCTCTAGTCATCTTGAGAACACCATCTTTAATATTAATTCAGGACCCAATATTTTCAAGGCACCAACTGAGATAAAATTTCTTTTCATCTGAGGTACGTACCTCACTTCTTTCAATTCTCATACCATCCCATCAAACATCTTAATACGGATCGTACCTATCCCTTCCATGCTGCATGGATGATCGTCGCTCATGACAGCAGAACATCCCATCCATCTAGCTTCTCAACACTAAAAAACAAATACCTGTTGGGACTTACAACGCTTGTATATAGCATCCACTCAGACTCACTTGAGTAACCAATAGTATGAGTAGTGACTGAGAAAGAAATATCTTGAGTCTGAACTCGATCCATCTGCCTGTGAAGTACTATCCGATTGGGTACTGATCTTATATGCAAGATTTACCTCGATCTTTGATTCCTTATTCTTATTCTTGATCTTTGGACAATCAACTTTTCAGTACTCTAGCTCTCTGTTAAAGGTGCACTAGCTCTTCTTTAGATCTCTGAAACCTGGTCTGGACTTTGATCCCCCACCCTTGCCTCTTCCCTTTCGATGGAACCACTATTTCTTGCCATTAATGCCTCTGTTGATGTACCATTAGATAAGACTGCTTCTCCTTCCTTCTTACTTCATAATTTAAAGAGCAGCCGACATATCACTATAGTTAAGTGTTTATCTACCATTGATCAAGATTAGAACGAAGATCTCATACTCTTCATCAGAAAGAGAATTCAAAAGAATTATCTCCTTGTCCTCTTTTTTGATCTCCACACCATATTAATTAGGTCTGCAAGATGCTTCGTGTAGTTAGTCATGTGTTCATCAATGAAGAGTCCTTTCTTCAACTGAAAGCAGTAAAGCCTCTTCTTCAGATGCAATCGACTTTCGTTGCTCTTCATTAGATACTTTTTGTCGAGGGTTGATTGGTTACTAATATTGCACATTTAATATCATATTCTCCTACTTATTATAGAATAAACTCTGCATTTTTCTAATTAAATATTTAATTTATTTGCAGGCCCATTCCTAAAGGAGAGTGAAGAGAAATGAGCCCAAAAGCCCACCAAATTCTGACATAATTCAGAATAAATTCAAAATTAAGGAATCAGGGCAAAATCTTGGCATATCAGAGAGGTTGAAAACCGGTTGAGAAGAATCCTCCCTGAATCGATCGGTTAAAGCCAAGGATCAAAGGCTATTTCGTCAAAATCCCGGACTTAAACTGCAAATCCAGCTGAAGATAAAGACAAGTCGAGACGCCGGGGAGACCCACCAACAGGGTGTGGCCACCTGGCCACACTCTGGCCGCGGAAACGCGGCCAGAGCCGCGTTTTCGCGGCTTGGTTAATGAGTTAGGGGGAGCGTTTGCTCCCCTATCTTCTCACACCTCTCCCCTCTGGGTTTTTGCCTATAAAAAGGCAGGATTTTCACTGAAAATGGGACGACCATGCAGAGATAGGAATTAGTCAGTTTTTCACTCTTTGTAGTATAGGTTTTCATTTTCTTTTTATGTAATTTTAATTTGTATGTAAGCTTAGGTTAGATTGAGATTCATGTAAGTAAGAGAGAGAGGCTTATGTTGAGAGTGACACCGATGTACCCTCCTCCTTTCTTCCATCGTTTCTACAAGCAATTAAAAGGTAATTTCTTTATGTTCTTCTTTACTTTATTTTCTTCTTCTTCTTTCTACTTTACCTCTTTTGGTTTTGATGAGCATGCAAGTGAATCCTGAAGCATCAGTATAACAATGTTGTGTGAGTGCCAACGATAATTCATGGTGATGTTCTCCTCCTCAAGACTCCGTATCATTTCATGCTTGTTCGTCTTGATGATGTAATGCGACTGGAGACTGAGCTCGATCCTATGGCTTATGCATTGAACGCTCCGAAGCAAGGTAGAACATGCAAAGGTTCCAGGTAAGTCATCAACCAAACTAGGTAAGTATTTCTTTAATCTTCTTTCTTTCATTTTATTTCTTTAGTTTAAATCACCAACACCCACTTCTTTCATCACTCCTTTTCTATTTCTTTGTAAATAATCATTCTCCATTTTTCTCCACCTTCTCCATCTATCGCTTTCTTTTTAACTTTAACCTAACTCTTTTTCATTTTCATTTCTTAAAATAAAGAAGAACCTTCGTTTTTCTTCACAAAGATTTCAATACAAACCTTGAACGCTTCTATCGCTAACCCTCCTTGTGGATCACGACCCGCATAGCCACTTGCTATTGCGGCAGAATTGAGCACTTGCACATCTCTATTTTAAAGTTCTGAAATACTGTATTTTTTGTGCAGGTTAAAGTTCAATCAATTTTTGGCGCCGTTGCCGGGGAGGGTAACGGTTTTTATTGAATTTTTGGAATTAAAACGAATTTTTCTTCTCTGTTGTAGGTTACAGGTCAAAGAAAACAGGAAAGAAGACTTGCAGTAACATATAAGTGGTCTTGGGCCTCTGCTCTAGAAAGCAGAGACCAAGTACCCTCTGAATTGCCGCGTTTGCTCGGCTCTTGCCGTGGTTCCGCGGCAAGGAAGAGTTCACTATAGACTGGCTTTTTGCAGGGCTGCTTGCTTTGCAAAATTAGAGTTTCTGCAAACTTTATTTCTTGTATGACATCACCAGGAGCCTGCTAATAAACCAACAGTAAAACATTTACTGAAAAAGTTAAAAAATTGATTAGACGTTTGCATTTTAGGCACGTGTCTTTTCAATTCATTTACTTTACTGTTGAAGAGTGATGGAGCAAGGTACGTTCGCATACATTTAGAGTAGGACTCATCTCTTGGTTGATTTACATCGCTTTGAGTGAATCTTGTTTGCATATCTTGTACACTTGCACAAACTGATCTTAAGGGCACCACCCAATAATAAGATAAGGTGGGGATTTAATCACCCTTCCTTGGCCCAAAAATCAGATTCCAAGCACTCACTAACCTGAACCTAACTAAAAATGAGTAGACGTTGGCCCTAGGGACATCTCAGACTCAATTAGGAGATTATCCTAAGAGGGAAAGGTGTTAGAATTTGACTCCTTCCAAATCAGTATCTAGGAAAGGGATTAAGGGCCGAAAGCCCTAAGGTTGGTGGTTATTTAATTAAGGAACGTCTTTGACGGATAACCTCCCACCAATCTTGCCCTGACCTGGCTGATTAGCTTGTGGTCAAGTCTGCATTATACCTCCCATGGACAGTCTAACCAGTTAGGAGTCGTCTAGGTCATAGGTCTACCCTAACTTAGTTTAGAATTTTTCTTTTTATTTGTTTGCTTATTTGTTTGTTTTTTTTTTTGTTTGTATTCTATTGTGTGATATGGCTTATAATAACAATTTTTCCAATTTTAATAGTAATCCATATTACACACCGACCTCTTTTTCGGATATTACCAACCCGGCATATCATAACTTTAACCAACCTAGTGTGCCGGATTGGTCTTATCCGAATCAGTATAACCCATGTCCCCAATCTTATACCATAATTTCTATAATAATTTTAACTCTTCACAGAGTCAGTGGGGATTCACCTCCCCCGAGTCCAATTTTCAACCAACTTGTCCTCCTTATCCACCTAGTCCACAATATTTCCAAGATTCATACTCAGTTCCACCAGTCTAAAATAGAAAATCATCAATTTTGGAAATGAGTATGCGTGAGTCCAAACAAAAATCACAAAATCTGATGGACTCACAATTTCACCACCAATTCCAAGACAACACTTCATCTTTTCAACAAATAATGAACCAATCAACTATGAAAAGAGGCTTGAAGCCATGACTCAGGCTCAAAACGCTCGTAATCGTGACATAGATTTGATGGTCCAGTCTCTACGTTCTCACCGTTTGACCAGTTCTGATGTCGCTAACCATTCTGTTAGAGCCGAAGAGTCATATTGTTTTGGAAATCAAGGTTCCGTTTCAGAACAATCATTTGAACTTGCCCAAACTCCAAATTTGAAAAAATATTGACAGTTTGGCAAGTTATCCCTTTCCTGAAATAGAACTTGAGAATGAATATGATCTTGAACCTCAACTTAGTGATTCAATTCTACTTCCTGATTCAATAATGACTCCGGTATCTTCACCTGATTTCAATTTTTTTCCCGAGTCAACATTGGATCCCTTGCCATTCATCATGAAATTGAATCACCCATCTTTGATGATCATATTGAACTTGACCAATTTTACACTTTTGAACATCCTATTGACAAATTGGCAAGTTCTCATTTTTATGACATTGAACTCAATGAGAAATGTGACCTAGATTCTCAATCTGTGATCCAGTTCAAATTCCTGAATCAATATTGACTCCTGTTTTGTTACCTGACTTCAGTAATATTTTAGAGTCAGTTTTGATTCCCACACCTATCATTCTTGAACTTGAATCACCAATATTAAGTCACATTCCATTGTTGGAAAATACATGTGAACTTGAGTTTCAACTTCTTGACTTGGACACACTTCTTGAACCAATCTCGACTCATGAACCTTTACTTGACTTAAGTCACCTTCCTGAGTCGGTATTAGTTCCTGTACATCCTGAGTCCAAGTCAATCATTTTATCTTTTGACACTCCATTTTGGGACAAGGCGGATAACAAATTTGACTCCGAAATTAATTATGGAATTTGGAAATTATATGAGGTTAAATTTTTAATAAAAATACTTCATGGATACATCATTTTAATGGGTTATGTAAGAGAGATTTCTGGTGGATTCCTCCAAACTCACGAAAAGTCGATTAGGCCGCATTTCGTGGACCAATCAGACCACCACCGGAACCACCACCTTAAGGTAACATTTTCCTTCCCTTTCTTTTTTTCATGCATCTATGCATTAATTCATACATTGAGGACAATGCATGAGATAGGTGTGGGGGAGGGTTCTAATATAACTTAGGTTTTTCTTTTTATAAATTTTTTTTACTTTTAAAAACTTTTTGAAAATAGAAACAATATTTTGACATATTTTTTGTAAGAAATTAAGTCAATTTTAAGGAATAGAAAAATCAAAATTAAGATTTCTTAAATTTGATCGAAATAAGATTATTTGTTTGATTTTTAGGGTTAGGAAAATAATTTGTCAAAATAATTTAGTCTTGATCTTTAGCTTAATGAAATATGCATTCTTCATACACTTACACACTTAGGGTTCAAAAACAAAGATTCTTATGCCTTATATATATATATAAAATATCTATGAAAGATGAACAAATCTAAATTATTTAGCTAGGTACTTTGGCCTAAGCAAGCCTTAGTATTTACGCGAAAGATGATTAGATAAGTTTGAGAAAAAAAAATATATAAAAATCCTCTGATTAAGCTGGGTATTTGTGCCTAATAAAGTATAAGTATTCACGCCTAAAAGGGTTCATATAATAAAATTCTTAGTTTTGTGGCCTTATTTGCTCGAGTCCTTAAGTCCTGGGGTGTTTTCTCCCCCGGTGCCCTAAGACCGTTTGATTTGAGAGTCATCGATTAAAGGCTCATTACATGGGCAGATTAGAAAGCCTAATAGGACTAAGGAACCATACCACAAAAATATATATATACATATAAATAAATAAGGCATAAGAGTAAGAGTTAATGAACCCTTAGTCAAATTTTCACGGTCACAAGGTGCATATGACTTAAGGTAAAGTAATAGACTAAATGAGAAGTACAATTTGACTCCTTACTTTGATTGATAACAAATTTTTGAATAGAGACTAAGTTTAGGAATGAAAAATTCAGTTTTCCTATAACTTATAGATTACTTAAATCTTACAATTATATTTCAAATATTTTTCTCTTTCAAAATGCTTTTCGAAAATACTAACTCTTTATTTCTCTTTCTTTATGGATTTTGTGGGTGTAATCCACTGAAAACCCTCACGAGACAAAACTCGTCCTCTAGGGGAAACCTAGAGGTTTAACGGCTTGTTGTACATGCTCAGTGCAATCACGTGACCTGCGAAGGTGGTCTAATAATCCTTATATATAGTTTAGTTGTTTTGCTCGAGGACGAGTAAAAGATAGGTATGGGGGTGTGATTGGTTACTAATATTGCACATTTAGTATCATATTTTCCTACTTATTATAGAATAAACTCTGCATTTTCCTAATTAAATGTTTATTTATTTGCAGGCCCATTCCTAAAGGAGAGTGAAGAGAAATGAGCCCAAAAGCCTACCAAATTCTGACTTAATACAGAATAAATTTGAAATTAAGGAATCAGGGCAAAATCTTGGCATATCAGAGAGGTTGAAAACCGGTTGAGAAGAATCCTCCCTGAATCGATCGGTTAAAGCCAAGGATCAAAGGCTATTTCGTCAAAATCCCGGACTTAAACTGCAAATCCAGCTGAAGATAAAGACAAGTCGAGAAGCCGGGGAGACCCACCAACAGGGTGTGGCCACCTGGCCACACCCTGGCCGCGGAAACGCGGCCAAAGCCGCGTTTCCGTGGCTTGGTTAAGGAGTTAGGGGAGCGTTTGCTCCCCCTATCTTCTCACACACCTCTCCCCTCTAGGTTTTTGCCTATAAAAAGGCAGGATTTTCACTGAAAATAGGACAACCATGCATAGATAGGAATTAGTCAGTTTTTCACTCTTTGTAGTATAGGTTTTCATTTTCTTTTTATGTAATTTTTAGGTTAGATTGAGATTCATGTAAGTAAGAGAGAGAGGCTTATGTTGAGAGTGACACCGATGTACCCTCCTCCTTTCTTCCATCGTTTCTACAAGCAATAAAAGGTAATTTCTTTATATTCTTCTTTACTTTGTTTTCTTCTTCTTCTTTCTACTTTACCTCTTTTAGTTTTGATGAGCATGCAAGTGAATCCTGAAGCATCAGTATAACAATGTTGTGTGAGTGCCAACGATAATTCATGGTGATGTTCTCCTCCTCAAGACTCCGTATCATTTCATGCTTGTTCGTCTTGATGATGTAATGCGACTGGGGACTGAGCTCGATCCTATGGCTTATGCGTTGAACGCCTCCGAAGTAAGGTAGAACATGCAAGGGTTCCAGGTAAGTCATCAACCAAACTAGGTAAGTATTTCTTTAATCTTCTTTCTTTCCTTTTATTTCTTTAGTTTAAATCACCAACACCTACTTCTTTCATCACTCCTTTTCTATTTCTTTGTAAATAATCATTCTCCATTTTTCTCCACTTTCTCCATCTATCGCTTTCTTTTTAACTTTAACCTAACTCTTTTTTCATTTTCATTTCTTAAAACAAAGAAGAACCTTCGTTTTTCTTCACAAAGATTTCAATACAAACCTTGAACGCTTCTATCGCTAACCCTCCTTGTGGATCACGACCCGCATAGCCACTTGCTATTGCGGAAGAATTGAGCACTTGCACATCTCTATTTTAAAGTTCTGAAATACTGTATTTTTGTGCAGGTTAAAGTTCAATCAAGGTCTCCCACAACTTTTTTGTGGAAGGTTCATACAACACATGATACTCGATATCTTATGTCAAGCAGGACCTTATAAGACCACAAGCTATTATATTCATCTTGTCTCAATCCTTTTCAGAAGTCTCCTTCAGCTTTTCTTACAATCGTAGAGTGTCTTCGAGATTTGATGTCGTTAATGTATCCATTACCTCACATCTCGACAACCCGAAATTGTTCTTGCCATCAAAGTTTATCACCTCGATCTTCAACGGATGTGGGTTCACGGATTTCACCGTGGATTGACTATTTTCAGCCATCTCCTTAATAGATTCCTCAAAGTAATATGAAAATGATTAGTGAAAATAATACAAATAGAAAAGATCAGATCTTTACCTCTGAATGGAACTACAGAAGGTCTCCAAATTGATTTGTTCCACCCGAACGAAACTCCCAGTCGAACCTGAAAAGCTTTGATACCACTTGTTGGAATTTCCCTCACAGAGGAGAGAGTCACCAGAGAGTTGTCGCCAAATGCAAGAACAAAGAAAACAAAAGGAAGAAAGCTAGAACACACAATTTAACGAGGTTCGACAATTTACCTACGTCCTCAAGGCAAAAAGGGAGAGAGATCTTATTCAAATAATCAAATTATTGGATACATAGTAGGGGTGCCCCTCTTTATATAGGCTCAGAGTCTTTCAGTTTTAAAAAAACCAACAGATCCAATTTCGGATAAAAAATGAACTTTGAATCAACCTAGAAAATTGTCAGCCACGTCTTCTGGTCGACCGATCGGTCGATCGGGTCCTTCTACGGTCGACCTGTCAGTCGACCGAGATAGTCAGTTACTCCTGACAGTCTCAGTGTGTCGACCGCCATGCCTTCTTCTGTGCTGCCTTCTTCTGTGCGGTCGACCAGACTTTTGTGCATGACCGGTTGCCGCCCGGTCGATCGGTTCTCTGTCTTCAACTGGGAACATAGCATCTTTTTTGCCTTTGAACTCCGATCTCTCTGCATTCTCATCTCTAATAAGTTAAAAAACTCTATCATTAAGATTTTACGCTCTCTCCCCACAATTTGAATGTTTTGTTTTAGTGTTTTCAAATTACCCTTCATGATTCTAATATTACACTCGTCAGACATGCTTGATCATTAGTAAAGAGAGATTCAAGTTTAAGACCATGCTACCATTTTCCTCCAAATAGAGAAAAATAATAATAAAATAAATTAATAAATCTCAAGATCGGAAAAGGAACAGATAAGAATACAAGTCGTAGATTTGATTAAAATGGAAAAAGTAGGGCCAAAATCTGATTTTTTTTTTTTTTCCTCTCTTTTGCCCAAAATAGATTTGATTAAAAACTTGATCCGTTTATTAAACAAAGATATACACCACCCATCAACCTGCCTGAATACTGCCTATAGTATATTAGTATTCTCTTTCTTAAAGTTTCAGTCTTGATTTCCTAAAGATTAAGAGTAATTAAAAAACAACAATAATGTGTAAGCAATTGGATTCAAGTACTAATAAAAGAAGCAAATACCATGTGGCATCCACCTATAGTTTACTAGTCATTTCTATATTATTACATGCTAGCAGTTTTGCAGATACAAACTGCATGATTGAAACAAACTCTATACTTGTATACAAATATATGATGAATGTATATGCATAAATAATATTAATTTTTAAAGGACATATACCAAAATAAGTGCTTAACTGTGTGAAGTTGACTTAGCACTGTTTGCATCTGGGTCTTTCCCTTTGGGAAAATTGTCTTTAGGCCACCGTATATAGTTTTTGTTCCAAAACGTCCACGGCCTTTTCTCATTTATCAAAAAGCCCCAGATATGAAACTGAAAAAATCGGATATGTACACCCAAGGTGGGGCAACGTGTACACCGCATGAAGATAAAGTTTTAGGATTTCCTGTTCGAAGATGATCTTCAAACTTTCAAATAGTCACTTCAAGGAAGAAGCCTCCAACCAAGTTACAATCGTCTCCGGCAAGGATGCAATTACGGAGTAGATATAGGCACTCCAAAGAATTATTATTTTACTAATAATTCGATCCTTTTTCAAGTTTAAGCTATTTCAAAATTTTGTGTTTTCCATTGTGTATTTAAACTGTCATACTATCCCTCTTTTATAAGGTAGTGGCTGGTATCTAATAATTATCTATTCGATGTGAAACTAATCTCATTGTACACAATTGTAATTTGTTTACAATAAAATAATAATTCTTAATTGCATATTTGTAACGCCCCGATCCTAAGGGTACGGAGACGTTATGGCGACGTACATACGCGAGGTGAAAACACACTCACGAGTACGTTAAGCCTCAGTACAGGATATAACTTCCATATACACATGAGTTCCAGCATGAAATAAGTACAAGAATACCTGCAGAAAGAAGTCAGCGATCATAACAGATATGAAAAATGGAGACAAATAAGATAACGGAAATAAAGCAATGAGATACCTAGGAATAGTCCCGACGAGGAATCTCTGATGTGACTCCAAGACACTCCCTGAAGCTACGGTAACTCGGATCTCCAATCTGGACATACAAACCCAGGGTCGTCAGAAAGCGACCTAGTGAGTGGTAAAATGAAGGAGGCAATAATATATACAATAGTACTACAAGTACGATAATAATATATAGTACATGGGTTTGGACAAGTGATACCATATAATAAGGATATAGAAACAGTAGAAAGAGATAAACATGGAAGCAGTGCAAAGATATAAACATGTCAACTTTTACTACCATCACTACCTAGCCAGTTATCATTGGGTCATCGTATAATGTGATCTAGTGGTGACGATTGTACATGCTAGGGGTGATGTGATAGCAGTGAACATGCAGATGGGCATATGTTATCTAACCAGTATACGGTGTGGTGCATAGACAATAATGATGAATGCAAGGTAGACAGAAAAGAGAATATATGCACATATGCATGAATAGTATGCTACTACAGAAACTGTAACATGTATCGGGTAAAGTAACAAATAGACATGTAACATGATCTCGGATAAATGATCAGGTACAATAACAAGTACAACTAAACATGTATCAGGCAAGGAACAGTAACAGGTAGTAAGCATGTATCCGGCAAGTCATGTTATTTATACAATAGGAGAGCAATCAGTACCACCTGGTATTACAATCACTCTCTTCCAGTGTCCCATACCACTGGCAGTTCATACTGGAGCCCGCACTCCAGTCGAACCCATCCGGACATGGCCTACGGGTACCATTATCCAAAGAGAGAGTAACCAAATAACAAGTGTTCCCGACGTCACTATTGTGTATACTGTTTTATTATGTTAATTGGAAACCCATGGTCGAGGAGTTCTTATCGGGTGGATGTATCCCGTGCATACCCGGGATCACGGCCTTAAACAGACCCCTGGCTGCTAAGACCAGGGCCCTCCGCTAAGAGGGGAGCACGAATCAAGTAACGGGAGCTCATGGAGCTAGTGGTAGGTAGCACTACCGTCCCCTGCAGTGGGACACCCGATAAGATCTAATCAACCGTCAAGTCTCCCCCATACCCAAGTTATCATTATTATCTGATATGTCAAGTATACAATGTGACAAGAACAACTACTGTACATGATACGGGTAACATGATAACTGGACCAGAGCTCTGTTGATAGCGTAGAACAATATAACGGGAATCGGGAACAACATAACGGGAACCATATAACGGGAAACGGGAACAGTAGATGTGGAATTCCACATATCGCATATCAACAGCTCTCATGTCCAGTAACGGGAATATCCATATCAGTAACAGAAAATAATCATATAACATGAATACAGTAACATGGAACAATAATACATGTAGCATGAACGGGGATCCATCAATCATATAACACAAATACAGTAACATGGAACAATAATACATGTAAGATAAACGGTGATCCATATGACAAGAGTACAGAAACCATACATGCATGTGTAACAGTGATATGTGAACCTGAGATGTGTGTCGAGCATCCATGTTACGATGAGAATAATAATGCGAAATGCAGTACACCATGCAGTGGGATATCCGTGTATCAGTGGATTATTTATGTGGAGCAAGACTCCGTGTAACATATACGTGTATCACTCCTACATGTATGCACAATGGTCAGTGACTCAGATACTACCATGTCCATTGACCTACAGTTCCCGTATAGTGATGATACCAGTGCATGAAATAACGGTGTCCAACATTCCTATCTTGTGATTGATAGTTATCTAACTGTTATATACTGCATGAATTAATAGTGTCCAATAATATGGTGAACTAGTGGCCCGAGTGTCAGTGGTCCATGAACATGACCTAATAAGCATCCAGTGTCATACTCTACGTCTACTAGGTATCAGACATATTCTAAGTACGGTGTTGATTACAGTGTTTTAATATTATCTACAGTTTATTTTACCGGTATTATGTTTTATATAAATAAAGCAACCAAGTTCAATCAATAAAAAGACAATTTATAAAATAAAAACACTCACAAACTAGCCATAGGATGGTAGCTCTCTTCCCCACGATTGCAACGGATCCAGAATCGTCCCAATCGGAGTCCGGATGCTCCCGATATCTCCCGATTACTAAAAAGAATAAGCTGGGGTTAAATATGTAATAAAATATTGAAATGCAAATAATGAATCACAGCAGGGGTTCTCTGAAAAATTACCTTAGCGGGTCCGGGTCACCCGCGGGTCGGGTTTGGATCCAATATCCAAACCCACAACTTAACTTATTGGGTACGGGCTAACGGGTTATTGGGTTGGTTTATATCCAAACCCAACCTCATATTGGGTTATTGGGTTCGGGTTACACCAGAACCCAATTACCCCAACAACAGCAGCAGCAGCAACGCTGCTGCTACGCTCCTTGGCCGGCCACTGGCCGGCTGGCCGGCCCGGCCGGCGGCAGGGGAGGCCCGCCGGCGGCGGGGGGGAGGTCGCCGGCGGCGCGGCAGCCGTCCCGGCCACAAGGAAGAGAGGGGGGAAAGAGAGAGATGGTGAGGGAGAGAAAACACAGAGATGGAAGGGAAAGAAACAGAGGAAGAAAAGAAAAGAAAAGAGGAAGAAGAAGAAGAAGAAAGGGGGAGAAGAATGGGGTGGCGCCGGCCAGTGGTGCCGGCCGGGCTGGGCGGCGGCGGGCGGCGGGCCGGCCTGGCTGCTGGCGGCGGTCAGGCCCCCGCCCCAAGTGGTTGATCTGTACAGAGAGAGAGAGAGGGAGAAATAGGGAGAGAGAGAGAGAGACTTAGAGAGAGAGGAGGAATTGAGAGAGAGTTTTTGAGAGAGGAAGAGAGAGAAGAGAGAGGAAGATTCTATAGGGGGAGGAGGCGGTTTGAGCTACAGTATGGCGGTGGGATACGTTTCCAGAGAATTGGAGAAGAAAGGAGAAGAAAAGAAAGAAAAGAAAAATAAAAAAAATAATATTTAATTATTATTATATTAGCCCCATATTTGACCAGCTCCGAATAGTGCCTAAAATTACAGAAAATAGGAAATATTATCCTGAGACGTAAGATGAAGACGGTTTGTAGAAATTCTATCCGGTTTGCAAATTAAAAATCCCGGAGTGTCTCGCCGATACGGGCGACACCGGTTTGGCCGGATTTTCGATAATTTCTGAAAAATCCCCAAAAATACCCAAACGTAGCTAATGTGATTCTAAGACATACGGTGGAAGCGGATTCTCAAAATTGTACTCCGTTTGTGAAAAAAAACGTAAGGCCGGTTATCGTACCGGTCGAAACCGACAACGGAGATTTTCCGAAATACTCCAGAAAAATTCTAGAAAATCGTGAAAAATCTCAAATATTAGAAAATAATTTTTGAAACTGAAATCAGGTCAATCGGACTACCACGGAGGTCAAATTAATTTTTTTACGTCGTATCGCGTACCGATACGGTACTACGTACACCGGGGATCAGGGGGTTACATTTCTCCCCACCTTACAAAAATTGCGTCCTCGTAATTTCTATTCAGGTGTGAGAACAAGAGTTCTGACCTCAAAGCCTAAAGGTGACGGCTCCACGACACTTCCGCTGCGCACTCTGATATCTAGAAGGACCCGGGATGGAGAAGTATGATAGTGAACGAATCCTAACGGCTGGGAAGCAAAACGATGCAAGGAAAATGAGACGGAAATCAGATGTTCTGGTTAACAACTGGAAGTAAGGAAGGAATACAAACGAGTCAAGGAATGAATTGTCAAGATCATGGTATTCTTGTACTCGTTGCTAGAATGCCCAAATTCAGATACAGATCAGTTAATCTGAACCTGATTGTACTGTTGGTACGAGCCCGAGGATTGACCCAGATGATTACCCACACCAGGTGTGAACCTAGGCTCTGATACCACTTTGTAACGCCCCGATCCTAAGGGTACGGAGACGTTATGGCGACGTACATACGCGAGGTGAAAACACACTCACGAGTACGTTAAGCCTCAGTACAGGATATAACTTCCATATACACATGAGTTCCAGCATGAAATAAGTACAAGAATACCTGCAGAAAGAAGTCAGCGATCATAACAGATATGAAAAATGGAGACAAATAAGATAACGGAAATAAAGCAATGAGATACCTAGGAATAGTCCCGACGAGGAATCTCTGATGTGACTCCAAGACACTCCCTGAAGCTACGGTAACTCGGATCTCCAATCTGGGCATACAAACCCAGGGTCGTCAGAAAGCGACCTAGTGAGTGGTAAAATGAAGGAGGCAATAATATATACAATAGTACTACAAGTACGATAATAATATATAGTACATGGGTTTGGACAAGTGATACCATATAATAAGGATATAGAAACAGTAGAAAGAGATAAACATGGAAGCAGTGCAAAGATATAAACATGTCAACTTTTACTACCATCACTACCTAGCCAGTTATCATTGGGTCATCGTATAATGTGATCTAGTGGTGACGATTGTACATGCTAGGGTGATGTGATAGCAGTGAACATGCAGATGGGCATATGTTATCTAACAGTATACGGTGTGGTGCATAGACAATAATGATGTATGCAAGGTAGACAGAAAAGAGAATATATGCACATATGCATGAATAGTATGCTACTACAGAAAGTGTAACATGTATCGGGTAAAGTAACAAATAGACATGTAACATGATCTCGGATAAATGATCAGGTACAATAACAAGTACAACTAAACATGTATCAGGCAAGGAACAGTAACAGGTAGTAAGCATGTATCCGGCAAGTCATGTTATTTATACAATAGGAGAGCAATCAGTACCACCTGGTATTACAATCACTCTCTTCCAGTGTCCCATACCACTGGCAGTTCATACTGGAGCCCGCACTCCAGTCGAACCCATCCGGACATGGCCTACGGGTACCATTATCCAAAAGAGAGAGTAACCAAATAACAAGTGTTCCCGACGTCACTATTGTGTATACTGTTTTATTATGTTAATTGGAAACCCATGGTCGAGGAGTTCTTATCGGGTGGATGTATCCCGTGCATACCCGGGATCACGGCCTTAAACAGACCCTGGCTGCTAAGACCAGGGCCCTCCGCTAAGAGGGGAGCACGAATCAAGTAACGGGAGCTCATGGAGCTAGTGGTAGGTAGCACTACCGTCCCCTGCAGTGGGACACCCGATAAGATCTAATCAACCGTCAAGTCTCCCCCATACCCAAGTTATCATTATTATCTGATATGTCAAGTATACAATGTGACAAGAACAACTACTGTACATGATACGGGTAACATGATAACTGGACCAGAGCTCTGTTGATAGCGTAGAACAATATAACGGGAATCGGGAACAACATAACGGGAACCATATAACGGGAAACGGGAACAGTAGATGTGGAATTCCACATATCGCATATCAACAGCTCTCATGTCCAGTAACGGGAATATCCATATCAGTAACAGAAAATAATCATATAACATGAATACAGTAACATGGAACAATAATACATGTAGCATGAACGGGGATCCATCAATCATATAACACAAATACAGTAACATGGAACAATAATACATGTAAGATAAACGGTGATCCATATGACAAGAGTACAGAAACCATACATGCATGTGTAACAGTGATATGTGAACCTGAGATGTGTGTCGAGCATCCATGTTACGATGAGAATAATAATGCGAAATGCAGTACACCATGCAGTGGGATATCCGTGTATCAGTGGATTATTTATGTGGAGCAAGACTCCGTGTAACATATACGTGTATCACTCCTACATGTATGCACAATGGTCAGTGACTCAGATACTACCATGTCCATTGACCTACAGTTCCCGTATAGTGATGATACCAGTGCATGAAATAACGGTGTCCAACATTCCTATCTTGTGATTGATAGTTATCTAACTGTTATATACTGCATGAATTAATAGTGTCCAATAATATGGTGAACTAGTGGCCCGAGTGTCAGTGGTCCATGAACATGACCTAATAAGCATCCAGTGTCATACTCTACGTCTATTAGGTATCAGGCATATTCTAAGTACGGTGTTGATTACAGTGTTTTAATATTATCTACAGTTTATTTTACGGTATTATGTTTTATATAAATAAAGCAACCAAGTTCAATCAATAAAAAGACAATTTATAAAATAAAAACACTCACAAACTAGCCATAGGATGGTAGCTCTCTTCCCCACGATTGCAACGGATCCAGAATCGTCCCAATCGGAGTCCGGATGCTCCCGATATCTCCCGATTACTAAAAGAATAAACTGGGGTTAAATATGTAATAAAATATTGAAATGCAAATAATGAATCACAGCAGGGGGTTCTCTGAAAAATTACCTTAGCGGGTCCGGTCACCCGCGGGTCGGGTTTGGATCCAATATCCAAACCCACAACTTAACTTATTGGGTACGGGCTAACGGGTTATTGGGTTGGGTTTATATCCAACCCAACCTCATATTGGGTTATTGGGTTCGGGTTACACCAGAACCCAATTACCCACAACAACAGCAGCAGCAGCAGCAACGCTGCTGCTGCGCTCCTTGGCCGGCCCGGCCGGCGGCAGGGGAGGCCCGCCGCGGCGGGGGGGAGGTCGCCGGCGGCGCGGCAGCCGTCCCGGCCGCAAGGAAGAGGGGGGGAAAGAGAGAGATGGTGAGGGAGAGAAAACACAGAGATGGAAGGGAAAGAAACAGAGGAAGAAAAGAAAAGAAAAGAGGAAGAAGAAGAAGAAGAAAAGGGGAGAAGAATGGGTGGCGCCGGCCAGTGGTGCCGGCCGGCTGGGCGGCGGCGGGCGGCGGGCCGGCCTGGCTGCTGGCGGCGGTCAGGCCCCCGCCCCAAGTGGTTGATCTGTACAGAGAGAGAGAGAGGGAGAAATAGGGAGAGAGAGAGAGAGAGACTTAGAGAGAGAGGAGGAATTGAGAGAGAGTTTTTGAGAGAGGAAGAGAGAGAAGAGAGAGGAAGATTCTATAGGGGGAGGAGGCGGTTTGAGCTACAGTATGGCGGTGGGATACGTTTCCAGAGAATTGGAGAAGAAAGGAGAAGAAAAGAAAGAAAAGAAAAATAAAAAATAATATTTAATTATTATATTAGCCCCATATTTGACCAGCTCCGAATAGTGCCTAAAAATTACAGAAAATAGGAAATATTATCCTGAGACGTAAGATGAAGACGGTTTGTAGAAATTCTATCCGGTTTGCAAATTAAAAATCCCGAGTGTCTCGCCGATACGGGCGACACCGGTTTGGCCGGATTTTCGATAATTTCTGAAAAATTCCCAAAAATACCCAAACGTAGCTAATGTGATTCTAAGACATACGGTGGAAGCGGATTCTCAAAATTGTACTCCGTTTGTGAAAGAAAAACGTAAGGCCGGTTATCGGTACCGGTCGAAACCGACAACGGAGATTTTCCGAAATACTCCAGAAAAATTCTAAAAAATCGTGAAAAATCTCAAATATTAGAAAATAATTTTTGAAACTGAAATCAGGTCAATCGGACTACCACGGAGGTCAAATTAATTTTTTTACGTCGTATCGCGTACCGATACGGTACTACGTACACCGGAGATCAGGGGGTTACATTTCTCCCCACCTTACAAAAATTGCGTCCTCGTAATTTCTATTCAGGTGTGAGAACAAGAGTTCTGACCTCAAAGCCTAAAGGTGACGGCTCCACGACACTTCCGCTGCGCACTCTGATATCTAGAAGGAACCCGGGATGGAGAAGTATGATAGTGAACGAATCCTAACGGCTGGGAAGCAAAACGATGCAAGGAAAATGAGACGGAAATCAGATGTTCTGGTTAACAACTGGAAGTAAGGAAGGAATACAAACGAGTCAAGGAATGAATTGTCAAGATCATGGTATTCTTGTACTCGTTGCTAGAATGCCCAAATTCAGATACAGATCAGTTAATCTGAACCTGATTGTACTGTTGGTACGAGCCCGAGGATTGACCCAGATGATTACCCACACCAGGTGTGAACCTAGGCTCTGATACCACTTTGTAACGCCCCGATCCTAAGGGTACGGAGACGTTATGGCGACGTACATACGCGAGGTGAAAACACACTCACGAGTACGTTAAGCCTCAGTACAGGATATAACTTCCATATACACATGAGTTCCAGCATGAAATAAGTACAAGAATACCTGCAGAAAGAAGTCAGCGATCATAACAGATATGAAAAATGGAGACAAATAAGATAACGGAAATAAAGCAATGAGATACCTAGGAATAGTCCCGACGAGGAATCTCTGATGTGACTCCAAGACACTCCCTGAAGCTACGGTAACTCGGATCTCCAATCTGGGCATACAAACCCAGGGTCGTCAGAAAGCGACCTAGTGAGTGGTAAAATGAAGGAGGCAATAATATATACAATAGTACTACAAGTACGATAATAATATATAGTACATGGGTTTGGACAAGTGATACCATATAATAAGGATATAGAAACAGTAGAAAGAGATAAACATGGAAGCAGTGCAAAGATATAAACATGTCAACTTTTACTACCATCACTACCTAGCCAGTTATCATTGGGTCATCGTATAATGTGATCTAGTGGTGACGATTGTACATGCTAGGGGTGATGTGATAGCAGTGAACATGCAGATGGGCATATGTTATCTAACCAGTATACGGTGTGGTGCATAAACAATAATGATGTATGCAAGGTAGACAGAAAAGAGAATATATGCACATATGCATGAATAGTATGCTACTACAGAAAGTGTAACATGTATCGGGTAAAGTAACAAATAGACATGTAACATGATCTCGGATAAATGATCAGGTACAATAACAAGTACAACTAAACATGTATCAGGCAAGGAACAGTAACAGGTAGTAAGCATGTATCCGGCAAGTCATGTTATTTATACAATAGGAGAGCAATCAGTACCACCTGGTATTACAATCACTCTCTTCCAGTGTCCCATACCACTGGCAGTTCATACTGGAGCCCGCACTCCAGTCGAACCCATCCGGACATGGCCTACGGGTACCATTATCCAAAAGAGAGAGTAACCAAATAACAAGTGTTCCCGACGTCACTATTGTGTATACTGTTTTATTATGTTAATTGGAAACCCATGGTCGAGGAGTTCTTATCGGGTGGATGTATCCCGTGCATACCCGGGATCACGGCCTTAAACAGACCCCTGGCTGCTAAGACCAGGGCCCTCCGCTAAGAGGGGAGCACGAATCAAGTAACGGGAGCTCATGGAGCTAGTGGTAGGTAGCACTACCGTCCCCTGCAGTGGGACACCCGATAAGATCTAATCAACCGTCAAGTCTCCCCCATACCCAAGTTATCATTATTATCTGATATGTCAAGTATACAATGTGACAAGAACAACTACTGTACATGATACGGGTAACATGATAACTGGACCAGAGCTCTGTTGATAGCGTAGAACAATATAACGGGAATCGGGAACAACATAACGGGAACCATATAACGGGAAACGGGAACAGTAGATGTGGAATTCCACATATCGCATATCAACAGCTCTCATGTCCAGTAACGGGAATATCCATATCAGTAACAGAAAATAATCATATAACATGAATACAGTAACATGGAACAATAATACATGTAGCATGAACGGGGATCCATCAATCATATAACACAAATACAGTAACATGGAACAATAATACATGTAAGATAAACGGTGATCCATATGACAAGAGTACAGAAACCATACATGCATGTGTAACAGTGATATGTGAACCTGAGATGTTTGTCGAGCATCCATGTTACGATGAGAATAATAATGCGAAATACAGTACACCATGCAGTGGGATATCCGTGTATCAGTGGATTATTTATGTGGAGCAGACTCCGTGTAACATATACGTGTATCACTCCTACATGTATGCACAATGGTCAGTGACTCAGATACTACCATGTCCATTGACCTACAGTTCCCGTATAGTGATGATACCAGTGCATGAAATAACGGTGTCCAACATTCCTATCTTGTGATTGATAGTTATCTAACTGTTATATACTGCATGAATTAATAGTGTCCAATAATATGGTGAACTAGTGGCCCGAGTGTCAGTGGTCCATGAACATGACCTAATAAGCATCCAGTGTCATACTCTACGTCTACTAGGTATCAGGCATATTCTAAGTACGGTGTTGATTACAGTGTTTTAATATTATCTACAGTTTATTTTACCGGTATTATGTTTTTATATAAATAAAGCAACCAAGTTCAATCAATAAAAGACAATTTATAAAATAAAACACTCACAAACTAGCCATAGGATGGTAGCTCTCTTCCCCACGATTGCAACGGATCCAGAATCGTCCCAATCGGAGTCCGGATGCTCCCGATATCTCCCGATTACTAAAAAGAATAAACTGGGGTTAAATATGTAATAAAATATTGAAATGCAAATAATGAATCACAGCAGGGGGTTCTCTGAAAAATTACCTTAGCGGGTCCGGGTCACCCGCGGGTCGGGTTTGGATCCAATATCCAAACCCACAACTTAACTTATTGGGTACGGGCTAACGGGTTATTGGGTTGGGTTTATATCCAAACCCAACCTCATATTGGGTTATTGGGTTCGGGTTACACCAGAACCCAATTACCCCACAACAACAGCAGCAGCAGCAGCAACGCTGCTGCTGCGCTCCTTGGCCGGCCACTGGCCGGGCTGGCCGGCCCGGCCGGCGGCAGGGGAGGCCCGCCGGCGGCGGGGGAGGTCGCCGGCGGCGCGGCAGCCGTCCCGGCCGCAAGGAAGAGAGGGGAAAGAGAGAGATGGTGAGGGAGAGAAAACACAGAGATGGAAGGGAAAGAAACAGAGGAAGAAAAGAAAAGAAAAGAGGAGAAGAAGAAGAAGAAAAGGGGAGAAGAATGGGGTGGCGCCGGCCAGTGGTGCCGGCCGGGCTGGGCGGCGGCGGGCGGCGGGCCGGCCTGGCTGCTGGCGGCGGTCAGGCCCCCGCCCCAAGTGGTTGATCTGTACAGAGAGAGAGAGAGAGGGAGGGAGAAATAGGGAGAGAGAGAGAGAGACTTAGAGAGAGAGGAGGAATTGAGAGAGAGTTTTTGAGAGAGGAAGAGAGAGAAGAGAGAGGAAGATTCTATAGGGGGAGGAGGCGGTTTGAGCTACAGTATGGCGGTGGGATACGTTTCCAGAGAATTGGAGAAGAAAGGAGAAGAAAAGAAAGAAAAGAAAAATAAAAAATAATATTTAATTATTATTATATTAGCCCCATATTTGACCAGCTCCGAATAGTGCCTAAAAATTACAGAAAATAGGAAATATTATCCTGAGACGTAAGATGAAGACGGTTTGCAGAAATTCTATCCGGTTTGCAAATTAAAAATCCCAGAGTGTCTCGCCGATACGGGCGACACCGGTTTGGCCGGATTTTCGATAATTTCTGAAAAATCCCCAAAAATACCCAAACGTAGCTAATGTGATTCTAAGACATACGGTGGAAGCGGATTCTTAAAATTGTACTCCATTTGTGAAAGAAAAACGTAAGGCCGGTTATCGGTACCGGTCGAAACCGACAACGGAGATTTTCCGAAATACTCCAGAAAAATTCTAGAAAATCGTGAAAAATCTCAAATATTAGAAAATAATTTTTGAAACTGAAATCAGGTCAATCGGACTACCACGGAGGTCAAATTAATTTTTTTACGTCGTATCGCGTACCGATACGGTACTACGTACACCGGGGATCAGGGGGTTACAATATTAATCCTCACTTAAGAGACATTAGTGAGACCGATTGTGATCTCTTATAACCAATTATTAATCAATTAATTCATAATTAATTAATTAATTAATAATTTTAAACCCACATCTGATCAACTATTCATAAACCTAGAATCCATTTTAGCACCTGGCAGTTTTTATTTCAGTCATTGCTTCCACCAAGGGTATCCAAAAGATAGATTATGAAGAGGAAGAGAAGGATATGTTATTGTCCTAAACCATTTCTCCTCCTCTCACATAGTGGATTTCATCATTTTGTGGGAAGTTTCTTCGGCTGAATGCTTTGTGGATGAACAACCACTGGCTGAAATTCCACCTTGAGGATTGCTGGCTTTTCCATAATATGAGATTATTATATCAAATAGTGTTTACAATTATTCCCTTCTGACATCTAGCAACATTTCCTTTAGGCTTTAACTAAGTTACTCTGAGTCACTTATTTACTCAAGCCTAAACTATCTTAGCCTCAAGAACATAAAAAAAGTTTTGAAATAATTTTACTTTTAAAATAGTTTCATAATGAAATAAGATTTGAAAAATATTTTCAAACCACACGTCGACGAGATTTTAAATAACTTTATAGCCTAAAGGTAGTGAACTAATACTCATCGATATGAGCATTTTGAAATCCATCTAGTTATTCATTACTTCCCTGAAGGCACTCAAGCAGACCAATGTTTCAGATTTCTTAATCTCGTTAAAAATGAGATTTACTATTACATCAAACCATACTTAATTATAAATCAAAAACAATAACACCATCAGGTCAAAGGGATTGTGTAACAGTTTGAATTCTCTATCTCTTAGGTGACTTGTCTTAAAGAACTCAAATAGGATCTTATACTATACACATCTTTATATGAGCTCATGACATACACTTGTGAATCACCATCCTAACGACAGACCCGTCATCATATCTCATATTTCAGTATCACGCATAATAACCTATTGCAATGTAGTATGCCAAACTAGTTACAGGTTAAATACTATTTTAAGAAATCACTCAATTAGATCACGTCCCATTGCATGTGTTCCAATCAAGTGCATGATCTAAAAATTAAGGGTTAACAACAATGGGGTGAGCTTGAAAGCTCAGTGAGTAAGCTAAACTCCAATTTAACCTACATAAATGCATACTTAAACAACTTACGATTTCAAATCTCTAATATCAGTTTTTAATTGTATAGAAAAAATTAATTTCTTACAAATTCTTAACTTCTTACCCATTTTTTTTATTTAAATAATAACATAAATGTTTCAACTATCAGATACAATTTTGTATCTTATCAATTTCATAATTAGTCATACACCGATCACATATTGTGCTCTTATGACACACAAATAATTAGTGATGCACTTATCACATACTGTGCTCTCATGACACACAAATAATTATATTTAAAAGTGATTCATATATCACGTTGTCAAGCTCATATAGCTTCATCGATCACATGCACCAATTATAGATTCACTCAAAGACAATAATTTAATCATCACACTTAGTGAAAGAGCCACACACACCGTCTTCTTTCCCTACCTCCAGCCCCTTCCTCCATACCATCTTTGTCTCCTACTGGATCCCTCCGGCCACTTCCTCCACTCCGTCTTTAGCTCCTATCAGTTTCCTCTAAGCCCTTCTTTTATTTTCAAATACACCATTTCTGACTCCTAGCGGATCCCTCCGCCCCCTTCCTTCAATTATAAACAATTTATATATACATACGTATGGACATTCAACACCACGTACACATTCATGTCATACCGATGTGTCATATATAATCGAGTTTATACAATTTCAAGTGCATACACATTCATATTCATAAAATCATGCAAATTCACAATCAGTATTTATCATTAATTCACTCAATTATCGGATAATTTTTTGAAAATTCTTATGGTATCATTCATTTACATGCATGCCACTATTTTACATACCATCATATTTATGTATTAGCAAGTTCTTAAATGACATAAAGTTTAATTTATCTGATAAATATCAATCATAATCACGTGCTTATTGATCAAATTATAATTATCATAACTGGTATATAATTTCAAGTGTATACACATCATGAGGATCAACTTATCGGAAAGACATAATACTTAACCACTTACCTAGTCATTTGTTTGAAGTGCATATGTAGTTATCAACATGGGTGTCTGATTTCTGATTTAGTATTCACATTTCGATTGCGATTAAGGTTCATCATATATCTACATCAAACTCACATGTTCCGTATATTTATGGTTATAACAATCATCACCCATACACATGTATTGATATATCAAGCTTTAACTGAAATTACAGTATTATCTGTTTATACTCATCACTAATGGATTAGGGTTTAATGTAGTTAAGTTAACTACCAACTTATAATTTGATCAACATCTTAATCAAAATTTACAGTTTCTCATATACATTACTAGTCACTAGTTAATTATTTTCGCAATTCATTTCACATGGATTTTAATAATCGAAGATACGATACTCACCGATTCCGACGATTACTGACTCGATCGACCCTCAAATCTCCATAATACTCCTATTTATGCCCGAATATTCCTATTTACTAATACACATCAAAATCTATTATAAAATTATTCTTAATTGAATTCTCATTTAGTGTTGACTGAATTTATCTTGATGCTTATAGACTGTCTAAAAATTATCGAGGACAAGTCATGAGAGAGCAGAGTCTATATTACAAACGCGAGGCTAATCATAACCACTCTATTGGCCCAAAGGCCCATCACTCTAGTTTTGATGATGATCAACTCATGTAGTTATAGTACTAATGATCTTGTGTTTAATTAGTCTCAGATTTATGATCAAGATCTTAGTTGGTGTTTAGCTTCAACAAAAGATTTAAAGTCAAGTTTTAGAGCTAGCACGGTTTGATTCAAGAGCTTGTGCATCAAGACCACATCAAGTACTCAAGAAGATGAGAAGACTTCAAGTGAAGACTTCAAGAAGAAGACTTGTGTCTAGGTATGTTTTTATTAAGATTTTATTTTTAGATTAAAATGTAAAGGATAGAATAGTTGGTGTATTGCTCAAGTATATTATATACACACACACTCTTGATTTAGATGAGTTTTCATAAAAGAATTTTCATTTTAGAAAGACTTTTCATTTTGACAAAATACTGGTTTGGTTTTTGAATTCAAAAGTAAACATATCAACCAAAATCATGTTTAGTGCTTATTGTCAAAAACATAGATATATCACCATGTATGTGTAATGGATCATATTCATACACTCTATGCTTTAAAAGAATTTAAAATATCTTATTTTTGTATTTGGAGAAGTTTTGGAAAAATCTATTTTGGAAAAATACAGATTTTGTTTTATGCCAAAATTTCTAAGTTACAAAAATAGTTCAAAATGTTTGTAACATATTTTGATTTTGCTCAAACATATTTTTTTATCAAAGTATTACACTGAAACTATTTTTGTAGATTTTTCGTGAATTTATGGGATTTTATTTTAGATAAAAGTTAACTTTTAAATCCCTAAAAAAAAATCTGACCTGGCTTCTGCCAGTCGACCGGACCGGTCGACCGAGCTAGAAGTTGGTCGACCGAGTCGGTCGACCTACGTGCACAGAATGCACGTCAGTTTGGCTGGAGGGCCGGTCGACCGACCCGATCGACCGCCAGAGAGCTTCTGCTCTCTGGAAAGCCCTAGTCGACCGGGCCGGTCGACCAGGCCGGTCGACCGGCAGAGAGTTCTGCTCTCTATTCCAGGCCACGGTCAACCGGGCCGGTCGACCAAGGCTCCAACGGTCAGAAATCTGACCGTTGCCGATCGACCGACAGCCGTCAGGGCTGAAAAATGTCCCAACGGCTAGTTTTTCTAGCCCTATAAAGGGGGGCTTTGGGGGGCTGTTTAAGATAAGATTTCAAGTGGATTTTTACACCAGTTTTTCTTACTATTTCAAGAGGTTTCTCTATTATAGCCTAATACTTCCATTCAAAAGGAGAGTTTATCAAGAGCTTTAAAAGTGATTTTCTTCTGTTTTTCATCACAATTTCAATCCTTGTTTTTCTCACAAACACTTGAGCTATCCATTGATATATTCATCCTATAGGAGTGTTATTGTGTGAGTGTTTGTTGGTGATCAAAGTGTTTAGATCACCAAGTGTTCTTTCTTTGCTTTGAGGAGGCGGACGTGTGTGTTCACGTTGTTTCGGGTTCTAGTGAGAACTCGGTGTTTGAGGTGCGGCCTCGGCGAGCTAGTGGGCTTGCGGTGTGTTCTTGCGGGAACGAGTGAAGGGACTAAAGAGTCCAAGGAGTTCAAGTGTGAACTCGCCTTGTAGGTGTTGCGGCACCGAGTGATCCGGTGGGATCAATTTTAGTGGAAATCCTTCATAGTGTTGAAGGCGGGGACGTAGAGCAAGTGTGCTCGAACCTCGAAACAAATCTCCCGTGTTTGCGATTGCTCTCTCTATCTCTTACTTGTTTATATCTTGCATGCTATTATTGTCTTTATCTTTATATGCTTGATATATATTTGTGCTCATATTGTTATATGCTTGGGGATTGTTTGCTAACACTTGTATTCAACCAAGAGAGCCAACGGGGCATCTCAACTCTTATTTAGAGGAATCTTGAGGAGTTAGTCCAGAGCTCTTCACGGGGAATCCGGCTACACTCTTGTGTTATACTTGGTGTTTAGTTTAAGAAGTTTTTAGTTTGCATAATAAGTTTTTAATTCCGCATTAATTGACCTTTAGATTAGCCATCACCTATTCACCCCCCCTCTAGGTGATTACAAGTCGTATCAGAGCCAAGTGCTCTTGATTTGGGTCTAACAACCTAGAGTTAAAGATCCTCATTTTTAGCTAATCACAATATTTGTTTATACACACCATGGATTTCATGTCACTTCCCACCTTTGACATTCTTAACATCCAAACTTGGAAGGTTAAGATGTCTTTGTACCTCAAAGCCTTAGGGATTCATGTTTATTTTGCCACTATTAAAGATTTTTATTGTTTAAATGGCAAAAATATTGAGGCTAATGCAAAAACCCTACATGCTTTAAGATCTACCCTAAATGATGAATATTTATCTAGGGTTTCTAACATTGATTCGGCTTTTGTAGTTTGGAACACAATACTTTCCCTTGACGAAAAAGAACAATATTATGCAGGGAGCGACTCGGATGTTGGAAGTGACGCTTCCAACATGTGCTACATGGTCCAAGGGGATAACCCCCTTGAGGTAAACACCGAATCCGAGCTAGAAGAGGGTGTTAATATGTCCTATAATGAACTTGAATCTTTTTGTCAACAACTCCTAGAAAAGTATGTAATGCTTAAAAAGGATAATAAGAAAATGAAAAATAAATTTGATTGTTTGTTAAAAGAAAAAGATTCTTTCCAAACTAAATTTGAAAATATTTCAAAAGAAAATGATTCTTTAAAAAATGAGAATATTTCCTTGCTTTCTAAATTAAATGATCTTTGTGAAGGAAGTACTTTATTGAAAAATAAAATTGTTTTGGTGGAAAAACAAAAGGAAGTTGCTTTAAATGAAAATAACTCTTTAAAAAGAAAAATTGTTGAAAAAGAAAAGTTAATGTTTCTAAAAAGAAAAAGATTGTTGATCATGCTTTACATGCTAGTATTGATAAAAAAGAAATTAAATTTTTGAAAAACAAAATAGATTGTTTGATCTCAACTTTGAGCAAATGTGCTTTTAACCACTCTAGATTGGAGTCCTTGTTTTCAAAGAAACAAACTCCACATATTCATGCACATCACCCACATCATGCATATGCACATTTTGCACGCCACGATCACACTCATACATATATGCATTCTAGAGTGTACAAGTGTACACATTGTGGTCGCAAAGGCCATTTAGAAAGATTTTGTTATGATAAGATAAATGCTTTAAATTTTGCTAATGAAAATATTTGGGTTCCTTATAAGACTAACCCACATGGACCCAAAAGAAAATGGGTACCAAAATCCCCACCTTTTGTATTTGATGTAGGTGCGGGCTCTCACAAAACGTGAGAGGGATGGTGCCTTGATGGTGGATGCACATGGACATGATGGACACACATTTGATGCACCGCTATCAAGGAGGTTTGTGGGATGACCACCATGTTTTGGAGATTTGGAGTATAGTTCATGTGTTGGTAACTATCTCTAAAACTCCTAATTTATTTACATGCTTTTCACATATGATATTTTTAGCATGTTCATTTGCTTTGTGCTTCATGTGATAAAAACATGGTTAGATGTAGTTTTTATCAAAATTTGGATATATACATGTACAAGTAGTGAGCAACAAATTGATTCATATATGTTTGCACATCATTGTTCATTTTTACTCACTATATGTACATGTATGGACTAGTTTTGATGATTTCCTCATTTCACTTGTTTTGCCTATTTTCATGTTTTTACTTCATGTATATGTAGTTTGTATTCAAATCTAATGAATATACATGTATGTCTCTTGAGTCTCTTGCCTTCATGCAAATCATATTATAGACTCTTTTTATGTTTGGGATATGTATGCATATTATTAGTTTTGGATAAATCATACATATACCTAGAAGTTTATTTTTTTTATGAAAATAAATTTCATGTTTTTCATGTTTTGATAAAAATAAGATTCATGCTTGTTTTTGAGCCATATTGCTTAAGTTCATGAAAATGCTACTCACATGATTATGGTACATTCACATTTCATTTGTTTACTCATGACATTGTTTTCATGAGATATTTTGAGCTTTATATATTTCGAGTGTCAATTCTTGTGTTTTTAGCATGCTTCATGGATGAATTATTTGGTTTCATGTTTTTGAAGGATCTTTAACTAGTTTTTTTCAAAAATTATTTCAACTAGTTATTTATTCTTCATTTGATAGTATTTTCACTAAAATTTTTTTTTCAAACTCTATTTTTGAAACCCCTACCTATCCCCTTATGGGTGGACAGATGGGCGAGTATGCCTTACAAACTTTATTGAAAATCTTTTACCTTGTGCATAAAAGGGTGGTAGTTTATGAGTTATATACTTGATTTACATCATATTTTAAATTGATATCTCAATTGATATTTTTTTTTGTATTACTCATATTTTGGTTCCTATATATGTATGCTTCATTTCATATAATATCAATTTCTATTGGTATTATCATTTTTCATACATATATATGATTTGTTTGTGCTTGATTTTCAAGATATTTACATGTTTAAAGCACAAAGTATGTTTATGCTAAACTTAATTCAAATCTTTATTTTTAATTGGTATCTCAATTGATATTTTAATAAGCATATGCATTATTTTTAAAATTGGTATTTTTATTGATATCAAAAATGTTCAATAATTTTCAATTGGTATCAATATGACTCTATTTTTTGTTTAAAATTCAAAATTTGTAATGTTTATTTACAAATGGTATCTTAAAATTTGATTTACTAAGATATCTCAAAATATGTTTTTAATGAGAAAATTAAAATATTTTGATGTGTATTGCCTATATGTAAGGGGAGCTTAACATCTCTTCTACATATAGATTCATGTTGAGTGTATCTTATATTGAGGAGCTTGACAACTCTTCTTTATGCGGTACACGTGTGTAGGGGAGCTTCACATCTCCTCTTATGCATTACATATTATGCGTTATGTGAGTTAGAGCTTGTCATCCCTTCTTCATGTAATGCATATATGTAGGAAAGTTAACTTAGCGTCTTCCTCTGCATGAATGTATATCGCATATATCTCTTTATTGGTTGATTTGATTTCACCCCTTTATTGATTTTTTTGTTTTTGACAAAAAGGAGAGAACATTGTTTTGTTTTTAACTTTAACCCCTTTGTTGATGATTGACAAAAAGGGGAGAAATATTTAGTATATATGCATGTTTTCCTTTCTTTATTCATAAGGGGGAGAAGGATTTATTTTTATACATATTGTTTTGTTTTGCAAATAGGAGAAAAAGAATTTGATGAGTTTTATGCTTGATTGGCATGTTTATCTCCTTATATTTGCATACATGTTTATTTAGTTATGTGCTTTATTGCCATATCTATTTATTTCTTGTAATGCATGAGTTAAGGGGGAGCTTCTTTGAAGCTTTACTTTAATCCATGCATATATAACTTCATGAGTTTTGTCATCATCAAAAGGGGGAGATTGTTGGCCCAAAGACCCATCACTCTAGTTTTGATGATGATCAACTCATGTAGTTATAGTACTAATGATCTTGTGTTTAATTAGTCTCAGATTTATGATCAAGATCTTAGTTGGTGTTTAGCTTCAACAAAAGATTTAAAGTCAAGTTTTGAAGCTAGCACGGTTTGATTCAAGAGCTTGTGGATCAAGACCACATCAAGTACTCAAGAGGAGTCTAGCTCGTTGGATCAAGTTTGGACCAAGTCAAGAAGATGAGAAGACTTCAAGTGAAGACTTCAAGAAGAAGACTTGTGTCAAGGTTTTTTTTTATTAAGATTTTGTTTTTAAATAAAATGTAAAGGATAGAATAGTTGGTGGATTGCTCAAGTATATTATATACACACACTCTTGATTTAGATGAGTTTTCATAAAAGAATTTTTATTTTGGAAAAGACTTTTCATTTTGACAAAATACCGGTTTGGTTTTTGGAATTCAAAAGTATACATATCAACCAAAATCATGTTTAGTGCTTATTGTCAAAAACATAGATATTTCTCCATGTATGTGTAGTGGATCATATTCATACACTCTATACTTTAAAGAATTTAAAATATCTTGTTTTTGTATTTGGAGAAGTTTTGGAAAAATCTATTTTGAAAAAATACAGATTTTGTTTTATGCCAAAATTTCTAAGTTACAAAAATAGTTCAAAATGTTTGTAACATGTTTTGATTTTGCTCAAACATATTTGTTTATCAAAGTATTACACTGAAACTATTTTTGTAGATTTTTCGTGAATTTATGGGATTTTATTTTAGATAAAAAAAGTCAACTTTTAAATCCCTAAAAAAAAACTGACCTGGCTTCTGCCGGTCGACCGGACCGGTCGATCGAGCTAGAAGTCGGTCGACCGACGTGCACAGAATGTGCACGCCAGTTTGGCTGGAGGGCCGGTCGACCGACCCGGTCGACCTCCAGAGAGCTTCTGCTCTCTGGAAAGCCCCGGTCGACCGGGCCGATCGACCGGCAGAGAGCTCTGCTCTCTGTTCCAGGCCACGGTCGACTGGGCCAGTCGACCGAGGCTCCAACGGTCAGAATTTGACCGTTGGCGGTCGACCGGTCGGTCGACCGACAGTCGTCAGGGCTGAAAAAATGCCACAACGGCTAGTTTTTCTAGCCCTATAAAGGGGGCTTTGAGGGGCTTTTTAAGATAAGATTTCAAGTGAATTTTGTTGGCCCAAGGTTACAATCAACCCATGTTTAGTGTATTTTGATGATTACAAAACATATTAGTTATTGGTACTAATATTATTTGTTGTTTAAGTGTGTTTCAGGTTTATTATCATACTAGAAGTACTCTCACTCATATACAAAGATCTTGGACTCAAATACAAGCTATTGGATTCAAGACAAGTCAAATTGGGCTCAAAGTGCAATATTGAAGATCAAGTGAAGATTGCCCATGTTGAAGTCTTGAAGACCTAGAAGCTTGTAAGTGTAGTTTTTGTTAAAGATAGAATATGTAAATTTTGGCTCTAGGATTTGCACACACATGTGTTTTTGAATATGTCTATGTTTTTGAAAATGGTGTTTCTAAGTTTATGCCTTAGTTTAATACATACATGTACCCAAAGCCTTATATCTTCAAAACTTGTTTAAATACATGTATATAAACTATTTTCAGCATAACACTTAGCTTAAGATTTTTAAAGGAATTTTTACAAATTTTTCTAACTCAAAAATCTGCCCAGAAACTGTTTTCCAGGCATACCGGTCGACCGACCCTAAATATCAGTCGACCGGCTGCTGTGGCCAGACATGCACGAGGCTGTGCATGTCTGCCGGTCGACCGACCCTAAATATCGGTCGACTGATTTTTTTGTGGCCTGCTCTCTGTATTTTTCGGTCGACTGGGTCGGTCGACCGATAGAAGGAAACTGTGTTTCCTTCTGTGAGATCGGTCGACCGACAGTCGACCGGAGCCCTAACGGCTCTTTTGCCAGCAGAGACCCGGTCGACCGGCAGTCGACCGGTAAGCCTGCAACAAGCCCAACGGCTCTTTCCTCTTTGGGCATTTCTGAAAAACTGTTTTTGGGTTTCTCTTTAACAGAGTTTTTAGGAGTTGTTGGGGTGCTTTTGCAGAAGATTTTAGCAGGAAAAATCAGGGTTTTTAACCTATTCTCTCCCTATAAATAGTGGAGAATAGGCCTTAGTTATGGACCAAGAAAAATTACAAGTTTTCATTGTTTTCAAGAGAAAGAGAAAAATAGTTTAAAGCTTTCATTTCCATTCTTTCAATTTGGTTTTTCAGTTGTTGTTTGATCTCTAATATCACTCTACAACTGAAGCTTTTCTCACCACACTTCATAGTGCCAAAAATTTCATATTCTCTCTATAGGTGAAGTTGTAAAAGTGTGAGAGTGTTTGTAAAAGAGAAAGAGTGTTGTGGTCTAGTTGAGATCACAAATTTGTAATCTTTTGTTCTTGTGGAGACAAGTTCCTAAGGGGAACTTCTTTGTAAGGTGAAGCTACGGGCTTGAGGTCTTTGGAGGCCTTTCTTGTACGGGATCCTACGGGGATAGTGGAAACCCTTCACGGAGGTGAAGGCGGGGACTAGAGCTACGGGCTCGAACCTCGAAACAAATCACTTTGTTTGCGATTGGCTTGGCGTTCCTCTTGCTTATTTTCTTGCTTTAAATTACTTCCAATTTGTTGCTTGTGAACTAACTCTTATTTGTGCTATCCTTACTTGTTTACTTAACTTGCTTTCAATATTTCTTGCTACAATACTTGTGTGCATTTCATCATAGCATTTCATACTTGGAATTGTTCGATCACACCTCAATACAACACGGTTGCATTGCGCACCTCTAACCCATTTAAGGGGAATTGGGAGGAAGGAGTTCAGAACCTCGCAAGGGGTATTCGGCTCTTAGTCGTGTTTTGAGAGATCGTTGCATCCTCACTTAAGTAAAATTTAAAAAGATCATTAGATTAGCAATTACACCTATTCACCCCCCCTCTAGGTGTATTTCAATTGGTATCAGAGCTTGGACTCTAGGATTTGGCTTAACAACCTTAGAGAGATCCTTTTATTGCTAATCACTTCATTCATTTCCACATAGTAAACATGGCCGATGGAATTAAGACCCCACCTAAGTTTGATGGACTTAACTTTCCCATATGGAAGGTTAAGATGACCGTGTTCTTGCAATCTCTAGGTAGTCGAGTTGCAAAGGCCGTGACTAAACAATTTAGTGTACCCCCCGGTGATGAATCTACTTGGTCCGAAATTGAGACCAAAGAGTTTGATGCCAATGCTAGGGCTCATTATGCACTCCTACAAGCCCTCAATGATGATGACATAGCTAGAGTCATCCATTGCAAATCCGCCTATGAGATTTGGACCCATTTGCTAGTAACACATGAGGGGACATCACAAGTGAAGAGGGCCAAGATAGACCTTCTTCGGTCCCAATATGAAAATTTTTGCATGCAAGAGAATGAAACCATAGATGATATGGTTACTAAGTTTACAAAGATTACTAATGGTCTTGCTTCTCTAGGTGAAGAAATCAACAATGACCAAAGGGTGAGAAAGATCATCCGGGCTCTTCCTCCATCATGGGAAGTGAAAGCTACAACATTGAAGGAACTCAATGACAAAGATGAGATTGAGCTCATTGGACTCATTGGGAACTTGAAAACCCATGAGATGGAGAGAAAGGCAAGGGAGGACATGGCACCTACCAAAAAGAAGACCATTGCCTTCAAAAGTCATGCTACCTACTCCGACGAAGATGACGAAGAAGAAGATGACGAGGAGCTCTCACTTCTAGTCAAAAATGTCCGGAGGATGTACAACAAGGCAAAGTTCCAAGGAAGGAGGAGATGGCAAGGAGGCAAGGAAGAAAGGAAGATCACTTGCTTTAATTGCCAAAAGCCGGGACACATAGTAGCGGAGTGTCCGGACCAAGTGAAGCCATCTTCATCCAAGAAGCCATACAAGAAGAAGGCTATGAAAGCAACATGGGATGACGAAAGTGAATCCGAGGAGGAGATCGACACCGCCAACATGTGCTTCATGGCAAATGAGAGCACAAGCAAGGTATCCCCCTCAACTCTTCTTGATGATGATTTATCCATGGATGAGCTAGGAGAAGCTTTTATGGAACTTTCTAGCAATTATGATTTCTTAAAGAAGAAATATTTAAAAATGAAAAAGGATAATGAATCTCTTAATATTCAAATTGTAAATCTTTCTAAAGAAAATAATGATTTACATTCTTCTTTAGTTTCCACTAAAAATGATTTTGAAAAATATAAGATTGCTTGTAAAGGAAAGACCCCATTTGTAGATTCTAATGAGATTGCCATGCTTAAGGAAAGATTAGACTCATTAGATGTTGTTTTGAAAAAGTGTAGTGAGTTTGATAAAAAGAAGATGGAGATATGTTTCCTAAGAAACAAGCTCCCAAGAAAAATGTTCATCATGCTCATGTTCATGTTCATGCTACACAACCTAAACAACATGGTAAACCCCCAAAGCTTGCTCACACTTCACATACACACATGCATTTATGTATAGGAAAGTGTACTCATGTTCACATTGTGGACGGAAAGGACACTTAGCTAATTTTTGCTATGATAGAATAAGTGCATCATCTCATAATGTTTGGGTTCGTAACACTAACTTTCAAGGACCCAAGAAAGTTTGGGTACCAAAGTCAACCATTGTTTTAAATGATGTAGGTACTCTCCAAAGCTCAAAGACGTAGAGGTTTATGGTATCTTGATAGCGGTTGCTCAAGGCACATGACTTGGGACATCAACAACTTTGCAACCCTATCAAGATATCATGAGGGTGGCACCGTCACCTTCGGAGATGACGCCAAGGGTAAAATCATCGGTATTGGTAATGTAAAACTTGGCACCTCTCCTTTAATTGAAAATGTTGTTTTAGTTGATGGCCTCAAGCATAATCTCTTGAGTGTTAGTCAACTTTGTGACAAAGGTTTTGATGTTGTTTTTGATAATCTCTCTTGTAAAGTGATTGATAGAACTTCTAATGTTTGTGTATTTTCCGGTTTTCGTGAAAGCAATGTTTATATGATTGATATGTTAAATATGTCTTGCAATATAACATGTTTAAAAGCCCTCGATGACGACTCTTGGTTGTGGCATAGGAGATTAGGCACGTTTCATTTGACCATATTTCTAGGCTTAACTCTAAGGAAATGGTGAAGGGTATTCCTTCATTGAACTTTGAAAAGGACCGAGTTTGTGACGCATGTCAATTTGGGAAACAAACTAAGTCCTCATTCAAATCAATTAAGGATATCATGTCATCACGTCCATTAGAGCTAATCCACATGGATTTATTCGGCCCAACACAAACCAAAGTTTAAGTGGGAGTAGATTTGCTTATGTTTTAGTAGATGATTTTTCGCGTTTTACTTGGGTTTATTTTCTTGAACATAAAAGTCAAACCTTTTCATATTTTCAAGCCTTTAAGAAAAGAGTTGAAAAGGAAAATGACTCCTCAATAATTAAAATAAGAAGTGATAGAGGAGGTGAGTTCATTAACCTTCCCTTTACCACTTTTTGTGAGGAACATGGAATAAAACATGAACTTTCTTGTCCTAGAACTCCACAACAAAATGGAGTAGTTGAGCGGAAAAATCGTACTTTGCAAGAGATGGCTAGGACAATGTTAAATGAATATGGTCTACCACATTATTTGTGGGCCGAGGCCGTTCATACTTCATGTTACATTGCAAATCGTGTTTTCCTATGTAAAAATACTACTAAGACTTCTTATGAGATGTATTTTTCTAGAAAACCTAATGTTTCTTATTTCAAAGTGTTTGGTTGCAAATGTTTTGTTTTAAATACAAATATTATTTGGGAAAATTTGATGCTAGATCATATGAGGCTATTTTTGTAGGTTACTCAAATACTAGTAAGGCTTATAGAGTCTTCAATAGGTCAACTTTGACTATTGAGGAATCTATTCATGTTAAATTTGAGGAATCTAACAAGTTTGTTAAGAATTGTGTAGAAATTGATGCTTTAGATGAAGGCTTGGAGAAAGTGACCTTAGAGGATGCTTCTACCATGGGAGACAAGCCAAAGGATGGTGATGGAAGTGAAGCCAAAGTGGAAGAGGCTCAAGGAAATGAACATCAAGCAAATGAAGAGGAGCCCTCTCAACCACTACCAAAGGATTGGAGATTCAATCCTCATCATCCCGGACCTCGTCATAGGTGAAGTATCAAAAGGGGTAACCACTCGCTCTAAGATTCAAGATTTTTGTGGTAATTTTGCTTTTATTTCACACATAGAACCTAAAAATGTCCTCGAGGCCGAGGCCGATTCATTGGTTGCTTGCAATGCAAGAGGAGCTCAATCAATTTGAGCGCAATCAAGTTTGGCACCTTGTTCCTAGGCCCCAAGATAGACCAACTATTGGCACTAAATGGATCTTTAAGAACAAGTTGGATGAATCGGGTAATGTAGTTAGAAACAAGGCTAGGTTAGTTGCCCAAGGTTACACTCAAATCGAAGGGATCGATTTTGAAGAAACCTTTGCACCCGTAGCACGGCTCGAAGCCATACGGATGACCTTAGCATATGCCTCATTTAAAGATTTTAAGTTATTTCAAATGGATGTAAAAGTGCTTTTCTTAATGGTTATATTGATGAGGAGGTGTATGTTGAACAACCCCCCGGGTTTGTTGATCCTACACACCCTAATTATGTTTATAAATTAGATAAAGCATTATATGGTTTGAAACAAGCCCCTAGGGCTTGGTATGAAAGATTGTCTTCATTTTTGCTTTCAAATAATTTTAAGAAAGGAAAAGTAGATAAAACATTATTTACCAAACATGTAGATCAAGATATCCTCATAGTTCAAATTTATGTTGATGACATTATTTTTGGATCTACTAATGTTTCTCTTTGCAAGAATTTTGAATCATGCATGAAAAAGGAATTTGAGATGTCTATGATGGGGGAGCTCAACTTCTTTCTTGGACTTCAAATCAAGCAACATAGTGATGGGACATTCATCAACCAAGCCAAGTACACCAAAGAACTTATCAAGAGGTTCGGGCTTGAAGGATCCAAAGTAGCAAAGACTCCCATGGCAACCACTACAAAACTTGACAAAGATGAACAAGGTAAGGAAGTAGACATCAAATTATTTCGTAGCATGATTGGTAGTTTACTCTATCTTACGGCTAGTAGGCCGGATATAATGTTTTCCGTATGTTTATGTGCACGTTTTTCAATCATGTCCTAAGGAATCACACTTAATTGCGGTAAAACGCATAATTAGGTATCTTAAGGGCACAATTGATTTAGGTTTATGGTACCCGAAAACTAACCAATTTACCATGACTAGTTATTCGGATGCCGACTATGCCGTTGTAGGGTAGATAGGAAGAGCACTAGTGGCACTTGCCAATTCTTGGGCAATTGTCTTGTATCTTGGTCTTCCAAAAAGCAAAATAGTGTAGCCCTATCAACCGCCGAGGCGGAGTATGTAGCGGCCGGAGCTTGTTGTGCACAAGTTCTTTGGATGCAACATACTCTTCTCGATTTTGATTTGCATTTTGATCATGTTAAGATTTTATTGTGATAATACTAGTGCTATTCACATGACCAAAAATGCTAATCAACATAGTAAAACCAAACATATAGACATTAGATATCATTTTCTTAGAGATCACTTTGAAAAAGGTGACATTGATATCGATTTTTTTTCTACCGATTTTCAACTTGCGGATATTTTCACAAAACCTTTGGATTATGCAAGATTTTCTTTTATTTGTGGTGAATTAAATGTTTGTAAAATTGATACCTAAAGTATTTTAGTTGTTTTTGTTTTGGCTTCTAATATGTTTGTTTTGTTTTGACTTCCAATTTTTTTTAACCCTTTTTGATGTATGACAAAAAGGGGGAGAAATATAAGTTTGGGAGAAAAATGTATGAGTTTGGAGAAATACTAAGTTTTTTTAGTTGTTTTAATATTTGGTTCATGTTTGAGTTTCTTATTTATGGTGATGATTTTGTTTTAAAATGATTTTTGTATGCTTACATAGTTTCTCATATTCATGTTAGATATATAGCATTGTTTAAGGGAGCTTTTCAAGCTTTTCCTCTTTTATTTGTTTAATAACTCATATGTTTTGTCATCATCAAAAAGGGGGAGATTGTTGGCCCAAGGTTACAATCAACCCATGTTTAGTGTATTTTGATGATTACAAAACATATTAGTTATTGGTACTAATATTATTTGTTGTTTAAGTGTGTTTCAGGTTTATTATCATACTAGAAGTACTCTCACTCATATACAAAGATCTTGGACTCAAATACAAGCTATTGGATTCAAGACAAGTCAAATTGGGCTCAAAGTGCAATATTGAAGATCAAGTGAAGATTGCCCATGTTGAAGTCTTGAAGACCTAGAAGCTTGTAAGTGTAGTTTTTGTTAAAGATAGAATATGTAAATTTGGCTCTAGGATTTGCACACACATGTGTTTTGAATATGTCTATGTTTTTGAAAATGGTGTTTCTAAGTTTATGCCTTAGTTTAATACATACATGTACCCAAAGCCTTATATCTTCAAAACTTGTTTAAATACATGTATATAAACTATTTTCAGCATAACACTTAGCTTAAGATTTTTAAAGGAATTTTTACAAATTTTTCTAACTCAAAATCTGCCCAGAAAACTGTTTTCCAGGCATACCGGTCGACCGACCCTAAATATCAGTCGACCGGCTGCTGTGGCCAGACATGCACGAGGCTGTGCATGTCTGCCGGTCGACCGACCCTAAATATCGGTCGACTGATTTTTTTGTGGCCTGCTCTCTGTATTTTTCGGTCGACTGGGTCGGTCGACCGATAGAAGGAAACTGTGTTTCCTTCTGTGAGATCGGTCGACCGACAGTCGACCGGAGCCCTAACGGCTCTTTTGCCAGCAGAGACCGGTCGACCGGCAGTCGACCGGTAAGCCTGCAACAAGCCCAACGGCTCTTTCCTCTTTGGGCATTTCTGAAAAACTGTTTTTGGGTTTCTCTTTAACAGAGTTTTTTAGGAGTTGTTGGGGTGCTTTTGCAGAAGATTTTAGCAGGAAAAATCAGGGTTTTTACCTATTCTCTCCCTATAAATAGTGGAGAATAGGCCTTAGTTATGGACCAAGAAAAATTACAAGTTTTCATTGTTTTCAAGAGAAAGAGAAAATAGTTTAAAGCTTTCATTTCCATTCTTTCAATTTGGTTTTCAGTTGTTGTTTGATCTCTAATATCACTCTACAACTGAAGCTTTTCTCACCACACTTCATAGTGCCAAAAATTTCATATTCTCTCTATAGGTGAAGTTGTAAAAGTGTGAGAGTGTTTGTAAAAGAGAAAGAGTGTTGTGGTCTAGTTGAGATCACAAATTTGTAATCTTTTGTTCTTGTGGAGACAAGTTCCTAAGGGGAACTTCTTTGTAAGGTGAAGCTACGGGCTTGAGGTCTTTGGAGGCCTTTCTTGTACGGGATCCTACGGGGATAGTGGAAACCCTTCACGGAGGTGAAGGCGGGGACTAGAGCTACGGGCTCGAACCTCGAAACAAATCACTTTGTTTGCGATTGGCTTGGCGTTCCTCTTGCTTATTTTCTTGCTTTAAATTACTTCCAATTTGTTGCTTGTGAACTAACTCTTATTTGTGCTATCCTTACTTGTTTACTAACTTGCTTTCAATATTTCTTGCTACAATACTTGTGTGCATTTCATCATAGCATTTCATACTTGGAATTGTTCGATCACACCTCAATACAACACGGTTGCATTGCGCACCTCTAACCCATTTAAGGGGAATTGGGAGGAAGGAGTTCAGAACCTCGCAAGGGGTATTCGGCTCTTAGTCGTGTTTTGAGAGATCGTTGCATCCTCACTTAAGTAAAATTTAAAAAGATCATTAGATTAGCAATTACACCTATCACACCCCCCTCTAGGTGTATTTCAAATTTTTACACCAGTTTTTCTTACTCTTTCAAGAGGTTTTCTCCACTTGTATTAGAGCCTAATACTTCCATTCAAAAGGAGAGTTTATCAAGAGTTTTGAAAAGTGATTTTCTTGTGTTTTTCACCACAATTTCAATCCTTGTTTTTCTCACAATCACTTGAGCTATCCATTGATATATTCATCCTATAGGAGTGTTATTGTGAGAGTGTTTGTTGGTGATCAAAGTGTTTAGATCACCAAGTGTTCTTTCTTTGCTTTGAGGAGGCGGACGTGTGCGTTCGCGTTGTTTCGAGTTCTAGTGAGAACTCGGTGTTTGAGGTGCGGCCTCGGCGAGCTAGTGGGCTTGCGGTGTGTTCTTGTGGAACGAGTGAAGGGACTAGAGAGTCCAAGGAGTTCAAGTGTGAACTCGCCTTGTAGGTGTTGCGGCACCGAGTGATCCGGTGGGATCAATTTTAGTGAAAATCCTTCATAGTGTTGAAGGCAGGGACGTAGAGCAAGTGTGCTCGAACCTCGAAACAATCTCCCGTGTTTGCGATTGCTCTCTCTCTCTCTATCTCTTATTTGTTTATATCTTGCACGCTATTATTATCTTTATCTTTATATGCTTGATATATATTGTGCTTATATTGTTATATGCTTGGGATTGTTTGCTAACACTTGTATTCAACCAAGAGAGCCAACGCGGCACCTCAACTCTTATTTAGAGGAATCTTGAGGAGTTAGCTCAGAGCCCTTCACAGGGAATCTGGCTACACTCTTGTGTTATACTTGGTGTTTAGTTTAAGAAGTTTTTAGCTTGCATAATAAGTTTTTAATTCCGCATTAATTGACCTTTAGATTAGCCATCACCTATTCACCCCCCTCTAGGTGATTACACACTCGTGCAGTACCAAGATGTAAGGGTCGAAGCCCGCGTCTTAGAATCACTGTAACGGCCAAGACGCAGACCTTGAAGCCGGGCTTCAGCATCACTGCAGTACCAAGGCGCAATGGTCGAATCCCACATCTCAGATTCACTGTAATGGCCAACACGCAGAGCTTGAAGCCCGCGTCTCAATATCACTACAGTACCAAGACGCAAGGGTCAAATCCTGCGTCTCAGCTTCACTGCAATGGCCAAGACGCAGAGCTTGAAGCCCACGCCTCAGCATCACTGCAGTACCAAGACGCAAGGGTTGAAGCCCACGTCTCAACTTCACTGCAATGGACAAGACGCAGAGCTTGAAGCCCGCGTCTAGTAAGATTTAAAGCTGGCATCCAACAACATTATAACTGCAAAATGCGAGGCTCGAGACTCGCATCCCAGTAACACTATAATGCCAAGACATAGAGCCTGAAGCCCGCTTCAACTGTGGAAGAGCCCTGCGTTTCAGCTATTAATTACTGCCCACATAATGAGGGGAGTTAGCCCCCATCGTGAAGGGTTTTCAGGGGACGATTTTACCCCTAAAATCCCTATAAATAGCTTAGTTTGCTATTGAAAAGGGGGTCGGTTAGAAAATCTTGGTGAAGATCATTTTGATCAGAATATTGGTGAAGTTTCAGCTGAGGAATACTGATAAAGTCTCTAACTCTTCTAACAACTTGCTGAGTATAAGTTTTTGCCTCAAGTTTCTTTGAGATTTCATTGAATAAGAGTTGTGCTACTCCATCCATAATCTGAAGAGAAGATTCCCTAAAGATACTGACGTTCATCCGGTCAATGGAGAATAATATTCACTTTCCATCGCTACATCAAGAACCTAGTTTTAAACATAGAGAAGATTTGAGCTTGAATATCTTCTCTCTCTCTTGTAATCGAAATTTTTGAGATTGTTGTAATCTTTCATTAATTCAAGAAAATTTTACTTAAACTTCTCCCCAATTTTTCCCGAGCAAACAAGAGATGGCTACTCCGCTGGGGACAACTTTCTTTACAGACGAGCAAGTTGTGGCGCAAGGTGACGCCACCTTCATGGGAAAAACGGTAGAGTCACTTATCATGGAATTTTATCAGGCAAATAATAAAGAGTTCCTCTCTTTTGCCTCCAAAAGCTCTAGGGTGCGGCAGTACCGTAAGATCTTCTTAAAGATCCGCTCTCATGTCCCTTCAGAGACTTCTCCGAAGATGCATGCGATAAGAGTGGCAGCATTACACGTAAGGCCCGCGTCAATATCTTCCATGATACCTACAAGGCTAACGTCGTTGAAGGGTGGTTTAGCCACGCCCTTTCTCTTTCTCAGGTTCAGGTTACCAGGGGTTCCCAACAAGCCGTGAAACGTAACCAGAATAGCGAACGTCGACAGAGGCGACACGCACATCGACAACAGGCGCAAGGAGCTGGAAGAACTATCTGTCCAGCAGATACGGAATGCAAAACTCATGCCTGTGTCTCTTCTGAGTTACATCAGACGCGCGAAGTCTGCGTTTGAAGATCAAAACGCGAAGTTCAAGAGGCTTGCATTTCTGAGGCTTCACCTCTCAAATGCAATGTTCAGCAACGCGAAGTCCGTGTCTCTTCTTAGAAACATGGGACCCACATATCTACGACAGAACGTGAGACTCAGAGGTCCGCATTTCCCAAAAGTCCGCGTGCGATAATTAGCAACGCGAGGTCCACGTCTTTTCTCAGCAGAGGCATGAGATTCGCGTTTCAAAGCCAAAACGAGAGAGTCGCATCCGTCCTACAGAGCGTGAGCTCCGCATTTTTGAACCCTGCGTTTCAGATTTACGACGCAAGGATGGCTTTAAGAAGCTGAAAATTCCTTGAAAATTCCAGCCTAATCTCTTCGATCCCTTTCTGACGGATCTAAGGGATTATCTGACAAAGAAAGGGAGTGTCCATCAAATCGCTCCATCATATTGCTATCAACGACTCATCACAGCAATGCTCTCTGAATGTCACTGCAACTGTGTAAGCAAGCAGTCGGTGATACGAAGAATCCCGAAGTCACTGCAAACATGGCGGGCCTAAGCACTACGCAAGCAGAAGTAAGGGGAAACAGCCGATAATCAACTCTGACGAGTCTGACACTGAACCGGAAGGAGTGTACCGACATACTACACTCAAACTGGCATGGTAGCCCCAGTTGACTACAGTGCCCTAGCCCGGGGCATTGAAGTAAGTTAATTGCACTCTGCCATTGTGGAATCATAGCCTCGACTTTTCTGTAGAGAAGGAAGCCTTCGCGTATATGGCAAGCACTCCTGGGAGATGACCAGGCGCTTTGAACAGCAAGCCCAAGCCCAGAGGGAGCAAATCGATATGATTCGTGCCCAATAAAAATCTATCGATACCCTCAAGCAAATGTTTTCACAATTGTTTGAGGGTAGGAGAAAGCCGAAGGCCAAGACACCTTCTAAAAAGTCTAAAGGCAAATGGAAGGAAGGGGAGAACTTGTCTTTTGTGCATACAGAAGGAGGAACAGTCCAACTCCGAGTCGTCCAAGTCTCCATCCGAAGAGGGAGGCAATTCAGAGAATTGGAACACTCATTCTAAAAGGATAAATAAACTGGAACAACGTCTTGAAGCCCTTACCAATCGGAAAGGCCTCCAAGAAGTAGGAGTGGTCCGGCCGTACCGGCTGAGTAGGAGCTTGTCCCGTACCTTTTTAAGTTCAAGCTCCGACCCTACAAGCCTTCGACGGAAAAGGGTCACCGAACCAACACATCTACTACTTCAAGTCTCAAACAGGAAACGTAGCAGCAAATGATGCCATCTTGGCGTGTTTATTCATTGGCACTCTGAAGGGACTCGCCTTTGAATGGTTAATGAAGCTCCCAGAAGGCTCCATCGAAATTGGGGTGATCCGGAGAAAGCTTTTTCTTACACGCTTCTTCGAAGATGACTCGAAGATTACCATGTCGACCCTCCTGGCGACGAGGCAACGAAAAAGAGAGTCAGTTAAAATATTTGTGGAGAGATTTTGTAATATGGCACTCCGATGTCCTAGCGGTATGGATTCAGGCCACCCTGGTGGAAAAAATGTCGTAACAATTTGCAAACTCACTCCTATCTCAAATAGGAGTCACTGAAAGCCTACCTGAAAACACGTTAGTCCAGTAGGGCAAACAGGTA